>RJWH01000499.1:239048-353211 GCA_004363575.1 Solenodon paradoxus
CTCTCTCTCTCTCTCTCTCTCTCTCTCTCTCTCTCTCTCTCTCTCTCTCTCTCTCTCTCTCCTCATTCTTTTTCCTTCAGAATAGTATCTTCTAAAAACAAAACAAAACAGAAGAACCCAA
This sequence comes from Solenodon paradoxus, assembly GCA_004363575.1. NCBI lineage: Eukaryota > Metazoa > Chordata > Mammalia > Eulipotyphla > Solenodontidae > Solenodon > Solenodon paradoxus. Next base: position 239,170 of record RJWH01000499.1, read on the forward strand.
ACCCTTTGTGCCTCCAGGCTGTAGAATATATCACATAACGGACAGTTAAACTATTAGGATGTTTTTCAACTTCCTTGAAAATGTTTTTTTAAGTTTTCTTGTCCTTAAAAACTTCCCCAAACCACTATATTTTAGAGATGCCACACGACTTGATAGTGAACAATTCAGAAGGCGAAACAAAATTCCATGGCAAATTATTTAATACTCTAGTTTGGATTGCCAGGCAGGCAGGTCAAGCACTTTTCCAGCTTTGAAACAGTTAATTGGTTCCAGAGAAAGTCTAGTTGTGCCTACAAACACTGCACCAGCTGAACACTCAGTTACAAATTCATTCCAGTAAACAGGTCCAAAGTTTTTATGTCCACAGAATCATCCACTTTATCACAATCCACAACCGAAATAGATTTTTTAATTCAAATGCAAAATAAAAGCATTTAAATTTATAAAGATTAGCTTTTGAGGTGAAAACATTGTAAAGTACTTAAATTCAGTTTGTATCACATTAGTTCACACTTTTGTTCATATTCTGAAATAATTCTCTTGCGGTATAAATGGAAAAAAATGAATAGTATTCTTGTAAAGAATTCCACAGGTCATTTAGAAAGGAGGATTAATGAGGATATTTTGTTTCCATAATTAACCAAAAAGGCAAGTTCTGAAAAGGATTTTTCCCACCCCTAAATTTTGATAACTTTAAATAAAAGAGCAAAGATATGCCTTCATTCTTTTTCTTGTTGATAAAGTTGAGAAGTATTTAACGGCAAATCTCCAAGTGACTTAAGAAGATAATATTTTGCTAACATTAGCAAGGTAATGAAAGTGTCTGCTTTAATTTTTTAAATACGTCCAAAGTTGATGCAAAGAATTTATCTTAGTACATATTTTATTAAAAAAAAAAATCAATGAAGAAAAATATATTAGTTACTTCTGACCCAAGTCCCTGTTTTATAAACTAGAAGATATCTAGAGTATGCCATGAATTCATTATAAGTTAATCCATGTCAAGAACTTTGAAGGATATGAGATTGTAAACTAACTGAAGTTAATTTGTTATTCTGCCAGTATCATTAATACCAGCAGAAAACACGAGACTACTGGGGTTGAGATGCGTTTTATTATTTATATCACAGAAAGCAGGATGAGCATAGCACATGTGTGTTGGTTTCCTGACTCCAAGCCACCCCCAAGTTACAAGCAAGTGATGCAAATGTAAATCGATGTGTTAACTGCACAATGTTTGCACTACTGTGACCACACAGAACATGAATCTTCTTATAATGAACAAAAGCAAATGTGTCCTTTCTTTTGGAAGAAGACATTATCTTTATTACCCTGAACAGAAAGAAAATCTGCCCTTTGTTCCAAATGGAGACAGTATCTATTTTTCTAGACTATCCACTATAACCATGTCTTTGAAAGACAGTCTGGGACAAAAGGGCAAGTAGTACCTTGCTTATAAAATGTGCAAAGACAAGAGAAGCTCAATTTTCACCCCACAATGGTGCCATCGCACTTATCCTGGAAATAGCTATCTGGTAACTCACGACTGTATTAAATACAACTTAGTACATTTTACTAAGATATTTTACTCCCTTTTAAAACATATTTTCAGCAAATGATAAAGAAGTAACCTCATTCTGCCACTGTCAGTAATAATAATAGAATTGTACCTATCTTATCTAGTCATTGTACTTCATGCTTAAATTCATTTGACTCTAGGCATTAAAGAAATGCACTGGGCCAGTGAATTAATAAATAAAATAGTAGGAAGACCTCCTGATTAAAAGATGCTCGTGTTTTAAGCTAAAGGACAGCTAAATTATAACCTCTCAGGATAAATTTTAATGATTCCTATATAATCTCTCCACTTTGAAGTCGACTGATGTGGAATCTTAATAATACTTATAAAATCCCTTGAGAAGACTATTTAGACTTGTGTAAATAACTGGATGAAGGACTACCGAAGAGGCTAGTACTGTTGACTGCCATCTTAGAATTGTGACTGTCACACCAGCGGCCACCTCTTTCTGGAAATGTTTACCTATCCCTGTCATATACTTGTTATTTACAAACTCAGAGTGGCTATAGTCACTTTTTTTTCTCCCCATCAATTGTTTTCCTTTCTAGGAAGGAAAAGGGTTCTTTCTAGTCCCAGATCCTGAAGCTGTCACGGGATCCTGTAGTGTGGGGACAGCAACCTTAGCAAAGAACTTATTAAATTTATCACTCCACCACCAATGTCTATCAACGAACATATGATGCTGCCATCTGAACCTTATGAGTGGCATTTAGAACAACAATTCTAGGGACTATCCTACTGTAGGTACTTGACCTGTAGGCAAGGAAAAGCAAATTGTTGTTTTTTTCATACATCACTGTTAGACGGAAACTTTTAATGGAAACTATAAGGACTGAGTCTCACAAAGTGAGCCCACTGCCCTCTGCCTCTTGGAGTCAGTCTTAATTCAGGGTCCCCTAGAGTTGATAATTCAGGACAAAGATTTTCTCAGGAAAAAAAAAAGGAAAACATGTTATCAGTTGTTTAATGAACTAAGCCAATTATGATAGTTTGAGGAGGTAGGGATAGCAGCCGAAATATTAGTGAAGTGAAGATCAGTAACTTCCCTCCCGATTTGATGATCATGAAAGCTGGTTGCAGATGAATTCTGCCGCACACATGGATCAGACACACACACACACACAAAAAACTCCATAAAATCTATTTTATAATCTTTGATGCAGTGCCAGCTTTCTATTCTTGTAAGTGAGCCAATTTCAACATGCATAAAATACTGATTCCAATATTCTAGAGGCAAAAATCCATTGGCCCCATTGTCCAAATTCTCCAACTCATGACTTAACGAAAATTTGGCAATCATACTTTGAGGTCTCTTCCCCTGGAAGAGAACTTACACAAACGTATACACACTACAAAACTTCTAAGAGCTGCATACCCTGTTCACACAAGGTTAGATCTTTTCTAAAATATTTTAGAGCCACATATATTGAATGTTAATTTCACCAAACGAGAACCTGGCATAAGGATTCTAATTTTACTGATGAAGTTCTCTTTTCCAGAGTTCATTAAGGTAATTATTAAAGTAAGTGTTCTTCAAAGCTATAAATAATGGAAAGACTTGTAATTTCCTTGGCTGGAGTATAGTTGTTTTAACAGAATGCTAGCAATCCTGCATTCTAATTGAATTATTGATTTATTAATTCAATAACTGGGGTGACTGACTGCCTCTAGAGCCTAATTTTAACATAGCCATGCATGTTATACTCCCTGAACAAAAGTATTTTAAAATACATTACTACAATCTTATCATTGGTATCAAGGTGCTTTGCAGTCAGGTGGTAATAATATTTCAGTGCCCTCCTTGGGGCACATGAATCTCTGAAATGGGTCAACAACCTAGTGTCTTGGCTCCAGTTCTCCTGGGCACACTACATGGTATTTCCACCTCCCATTCTTCTCCTCCCACAGACCTATAGATGAGTTCTATTCACTCCAGACCTCCACATTTTTAGAATAATTCACTTCCTCTCCCCTTCAGCTCTAATCAAGCCTTTCTTCTTTCTTTGTGTCTCTCTCGGAGACCTTATTTATACATAGGAGAAGAACCATGGTGACTGGAGAGCCTTTTGCAAATGCTTTTGAGGCATAGGAATAAAAGATTACTTAAGGTATTTAAAGAATAGGGAAAGAAACAAAATACAACCAAAAGAAAATCAAATTAATATATCAAGTTACCTTGTCAAAAGTAATTTTATATTGGTAAAGAAAGCTGAGGTTGATTTCTTTGGTAATGGCAACTGAAAATGAAATGAACCATGATCTAAGAGGAGAAAACAATAGTCTGGGCTAGGATTTGAGCTCTAAGCATCCAAACTATTCCACTGCATATGTGCGCCACCTCATCTGAGAAAAAAGGACAGGGAAGCCATTGTTTATTATAAAAATAAAATTTTAAAGTCACAATATTTTGAATATAATGGAAATTTTAGAAGTAGGACCTACATATTAGTATTGGTACAGTTCTCACCAGAGTCTTAGAAGGAGCCTCTGAGCTCAGAAAAAAAGATAATCTCTCCATCTGACTTCTCTATGCCATCTAAAAAGGGCTCTATGATCAAATAAAGTTGAGAACATTTGGTGAGAAAAGCTTCTTGGCTGACTTACAGCAGGATGTTCAGGGTAAGCACAGGTAACCTATTCTTTACCATCAAATTCTTATCATCTAAAAATTTATTTTTAGAAATTTTTTAGAACATTTGACTTCTTTTCATTTTATTTAGTTGTTCACACTGGTTGTTTCCTCCTGGACCCGGGACTCGAACATGGGATTATGTGACCTGAGCTCCATCAGAGGCCATTGACCCAACCGCTGCTCCATCAGGGAGCACCTGAAAGTTTTAACTTATCTATTGAGTTCTCAAAAGCCTTTCTGACTTGGCAGGGACCTTTCTGTATGTATATATGTATGTAACACAGTGGAGATGCTAACAAGTCATCCATTGTTCATTCATCTATTGTCCAGCTAAATGGTTTTCATCTTTGTATTCATCACCCCCAGCTGGATGTCTAAGACAATATGCACTGGAAATGTATCTTTAATAAATAATATTTGACTAACAGGATCCATGACTAGTTGGGAGGGGATGAGGGTATAGGTGGATAAGCATTTCCTTTGAGAACAAAAGGAGAAATTTCATTTTTAATAAAAGTATATATGGTCATCTATCATTTTTGTTGTGCTCTGTCTTTTAATACAAAATAGGAGACATATGGATGGAGGAATGTGTAAGAAATGAGTAGACAGCTTTAGAAGTAGGGTATGGTTTAAATGAGTTGTGGAATATGGAAGAAAAAAATAGCTAGAAATACAGAAGAACAGTTTCTCAGTGACATGGAGATCCTAACTGCAGACAAATAACATTAATTTAAAAAATGACAGTGTCACAGTGCTCGAATCGCTTGAGGTGATCACTTTCATGAAAATATTCAGAGTACTGTCCCAAATGGTGACGCTTTCACAACCTGCATACTTAAAAACATTCATCAGTCGAAAATTTCCAGCATGGTCTAGTCACAGCTCATGAACCGCTTATAATATAGATGGCAAACAATTAATCCTTAAGCATTTCTCCACCAACAGATATCTGGCATTCAACCATTTCTCATGATTTTGAAAACCACACAAGGATGGAAAATAGTGTGACCGAGTTCTGATAATGAAACAGGAGACTGTCCATAGTGGCGAGCTGGGCACTGTGCAGAGAAAGGACTGCCACAGGAGGGTTTATAAAAGTGCTTTTGGTCTAAAAGTCTGACACGAGTTAAAATTTTATACTAAATATGAGATTGGGGTCATGGCTTCTTTCACTAGCAAAATACTCTATGTAGTTGGATAGTCCTGTGTAGTTTTCACAGTTACTGTTCATAAAATTGGATAAACAGAATATTATTGTGGCTAACTCTGGAATCATAGTTTACTTTGGAAATGTGACATTTTTATCAAGAAAAAAATGTTTTCCACAACTCTTCATACATGAAAAATGTGATTGATAAGAGTTACTAAATACTTCCTTTTTTACTTCAGGGGAAGTAACTAAGGAGATTCGCTTTTAGAACGTAAACAACTAGATAATCAACTCCAAGCTTCTATCTCTTGCGTAGACTGCCAGTTGCATAATGAAATCTTGTTGTCTTGTTTGTGAATCCCTAAAAGACAGCCTGAAAGTGATTTATATTTCATCACTGGATATTTAATGAAAATTGATTAAATTCTACTGGGTACTTAGAAAGATACTAGCAACTTCTAAAGTAAAACACGATCTTTCTTCCACTACTATGTTCCAAAAAATTTAAAAATATGCTATAATCCACTTATTTTTTCTGAAACATTCTGAATTGAATAGAAAATCCTCAAATAAATTACAATTAATTTTTACTATCTTCCTCTGTTTCACATTACTTTAAATCCCATATTATCTATTGCAAAGCTGTATTTATGATATATATACTAGAGATTCCTTCTGATAAATTCATAATATGCTTTACTGTACATTACAGGGAAAACCATTAAATCTTCTTTGTTATTCATTACATTTTCCCCTCTATTCATGATGTTTTAACATGGCCAAGGACTTAACAGATGGTGAACTCCAAATTAAGTTCTGTTTATTGTAGAAAAAGATTTTCTGGCTTTCCAGTTATTATTCCTGGTGATTCCTGGCTTAATCGGTACAAGATAAAGAAAAGTCTCCATATATACTTCTCCTTAACGCTGCAACATGAGGCTTATGGATACATTCTTATCTACCACGCCTTTTTTTAAGGAATGGTATAGGCAGGAATGAATCAAGTAGGCAGGAAAGAAGGAAACGAGAGGAGGAAGAAGCCTCTTTATTTTTTATTTTCATTTAGTTGTTCACACTGGTTGCTCCCCACACCCCCAGGCCTGAGACTCGAACTCAGGGGTGCGTGGTTAATTCCTTCGGAAGCTATTGACCTAACCACCGCTCCAACAGGGCTGGCCCACACATACAATATGGAATGAAGTACAAGAAATTACTTCAAGAAAATCCTAATAAAAAAGCAGAACAGTCACCTCACCAACTCAGTAGAAATAGGCTTCCAAGTTGGAAAGCCTTTCAATGGAGAGTTACAGAGGGTACTTCCTTTCCAGGCATCAGTAGGAGAGTTTATCAGTTATCACTTTTGCACATGAAAAGTTTCTCTTTTTTTTCCCAAATGTCAAATAAACCACCAAATAAAACCACCCTTTTCCTAAATCCTTTCTCCTTCCCCAGCCGGTACTAAAATAATTCCACTTCTCACTGGCAGCGCGCTCAGAGACATTAGCAGATGGCAAGATCAGAGAGCTGTTCTTCTCAAGCTCATGGTTAGCTGTCTACCTTCAATATTCTCCAGACATCAAAGAGGAGGCGTGTGTGAATAAACAGCCTGCATTATGAGCCAACACAGATCAGCAGAAAATAAACATGCTCTTGATCAATCCTACAGGATCAAAAATGCTACACCAGTTTTTTTTTTAATGGCAGCCTATTGAGTTCATCAGCGTAAACTCATCTACACAAAAGATTTTGGTATGTCTCCACTGACCAACTTTTATATGCGAAGTCAAATATGAGCTCATGAGGATGGCCGTAAGTTTTCTTAATTTCAGAATTTCACTGGAAAGCTCAATTTTCCTTATCAACCTATGTGATCTGTTAATTTCCATCACTGGCATTTTTCATAAACGTACATGCCCAATACCCCCATGTGAGTTTCAGACTTTTTTTTTTTTTTTACTTTTAAAATTGTATTCCATAAAAATAGTCAGTGGTTTATATCATTCATTAAATAATCATACAAGAGCTCTCTAGCGAGATACATTATACTTCTAAATGCAGGAGAAATGCTTGATTTTGCCACATAATACATTAAAAACATGCATATCCAAGGTTTAAATAAAATAATTGCTTTGTTGCTTTATAAAAATTGACATCCTTAAGTGAAACGGACTTCCTTTTTTATTTTTCCTCCCATGGCAGTGAAGGACATCATGCTCCCGCCATGTTGGCGTCACTGCTATTCTGTGCTAAGGCACCAAGTTTCCCCTGATATTTCTTTTCCATCATTCAGTGCAAATGTTAACAATGACAAAGCACTTCTCCTCTTCTTCCTCATTATTATTTTTTAAGAGAGGAAGGAAGATAAATTTTTAAGGAAGAAAGGAAGAGGAGGAGGAAACACTTCTTATTTATGCATTTTGGGTGTTCCTCCTGGCCCGGGGTCACAAATCCAGGTCCTTGGGTTTTATGTGGTTCACACAACAGTTGTTATTGTAGCTTCTGAGCCACGAGGACCCATGATTATTATATTTATTATTATTATTCAAGCTGTAATTTTTCAAATTGCCTGAAAAGACCTTGGGAATTTGATGCTGTGAGTAGAATCACTGCAAAATACCATAGTAATAATGATGTGTTTGGGATCTCTGTCTCTCTCTCTCTCTCTCACTCCTCTCTCTCCTTCCCTTCATCCCTCCCTTACACTACTTTTTCTTTCTTTTCATTAAAATTAGACATGGCAAAATATTAGATTTCCTGGTGGTGTCAGTTAGTAGGAAGTTACATGCTTGTTAGTGGTGTGGTCTCAATGGCAGAATAAAAGTGCTAAGAGCAGGTAAAGAATTGGTACTCTATTTTCTGATGCATCAAGATGCACTGGTCTCTCAGGTTTATGCAAAGATGCCATCTCTCCATCTGTGCTGTCCCGTGTGGAAGAGTGCTACACTAGACTCACTCCAATGAGCACTGGAGGGCTGGAGATCTGGTGGGTCTGACATGAGATGAGCCGTGAGTGTGAAACTCACCAAAATTTGAAGACACACACATATGAAAGTATGAAAGATATCTCACTGATATGTTGAAGTGAACAAATTTGGTTTTGTAGGGCAAAATAGGGACGGCTGCTTAATTTTACCTAGAATTTGTTTTATTTTTTAGGTATGGCTACTAGAATTTAAACTTTCACATGTGGTTTGCATTATGTTAATATTGGTTAATGTTACTGTATCCATTGGCAAGAAAGAGACTAGATCAATCTCCATATAACTTAGGGATCAAAATTAATTTGATCTTTATGAGTAATTCGTACTAAAGCTCCATCAGTTATTTTCTAATGAACTCTATTGTCATTTTAGCTCAGTGGTAAATTTTGTAATTAAAATAGTCTCCATAAACATTAGTAGATATAGATGAGTATGAGACTATGGCTATATATTTTTACAAATGTGATTTTTTTTAAGAAAGACATAAATACTTATATACATGCACATACACACACCCCCTCACCCTCACCTTTCCAATAAATTATAGCAAAGATAGAGAAAAAAGAAATACTCATACCAGGACCAATATCAGAAATTCCTGATAAATATTTTTCTTCATTAAATTCATTCTCATTGGTTACAGAATATTGATTTTATTTTACCAAAAGACTGAATTTCAGCCTTATTTTATTTGATAGCAAAGATGAGTAGACATGAGATATTTGAAAAAAGTATTTTCTTCGTGATATATTTACAATGTAATATAGAATAGTTGAGTATGAACATGTTTAAATAAAGTGTTCAAAGTATTTACTATTCTGCAGAGTGACAGTTAAAAAGATACTGAGACATATACGTATGTGTGTGTATCTGTCAATGTGTCTGTGCTTTTCTGGGCCTGTAACTATATACATACATTAGAAATTATATGTGTGTATATATATATACATATATATATATATATATATACATATACACAAAATTAACAAGCTATGGGTATCTCTACCAGTCTAAAACATTTAAAATTTATGTAACCTGTAATAATCCAATTGAAGTGAATATTTCCATCACCAGTCATTTTTATTAAGGAAATGTGGTAGGGAGAGGGATGAAACTCACAATTACTTGAAAGTCATCACACAGTTCTGACTCTGTGTCCTCATCTCAAAAATGTACACAGTGTATTTCAAAATGTTTTTTGAGGTTATGGACACAATGAACCATCTATGTAAAAACATCACAGTTCCTGAAATGTATGAAGGCATTAAAAAGTACTTGCAAAGTCTTTTCCCACTTCCATTTTCCAAAAATTAATAAAATAGATACCTTTTCTGTCCATTGTTTTCATGTCTACATTCAGTCATACCTTCTTCTTCACTCACATGAATCTTTCTTCAGCTCTTTTTCATTCTCCTTATGTTTCTGCTTCAGGTTTGTTTTTCTGAGTCTCACATTGATGTGTATGCATCCATTTTGTTCTTGTGATAAATGATCCTTTTTAGTAGTTCTCATCTCAGAAATTACCATTCCTGTTCTCTGATGTGAACTGTCCCTTAATAGTGTGTTAATAGGAACCAAAAATACTTGTGACATTAGCTTTTCAGAAGGATCATAAAAATCAAAGTTAGAAAGTGTGTCTCATTATGTTTTGTAATGGCTGGAAAATGTTGTTTGGATAATTGCAAATGGTATGATAAAAGTCCAATCATATTAAAATTATTTTAAAAAAACATGCATCAAGTCTTAAAAGGTTGTCATTTTGAACAGGATATAATTACGTCAGCCACATTAACAATGACCTTATGTTAGGGCTTCAGCAGAATCACAAGAGCCAAAGAGACAGAGAGAGAATAGAGGAAATCAGAGACTGAGAGTCTTAGGAAAAATTGATAACTTCTGTGTGTTATATTGTGAATTTGGAGGGTTTAATGAAATTAACTGACTTTAGAATTCAGTTCAGGAACATATTTATGTGCTCAGAGAAATACCCAAGTGTGAGAGCCTTCAGAACAGACTGAGATTGGTACCAGAGAATTTGAATAGGATCCATACAGAGAGAGTTGCTGAAAGTATTTTTTTGGGGAGTTGAAAATATTTTTCGTTAATGGTTCGCTGCTGTATTATATAATGTGGCACCTTAAATTTTACCTTATTTGCTGTTTTTTACATTTTTCTCAGAACATATTATTTATCTTACATGTTAAAATTAGAAATGGTACTGTGGTCTGTGTGCGTGTGTATTCTGTGAGTGTGTGTATATTTGTGTGTGTTCCAAACCATACACATGCCCAACTTTCTATAATAATCCTAGTTAGTGTCAAAATAGTGTCAACCTGACAAGAGTAGACATATTACTCTTTTCCATAGCCCTATATCATAAATATAGATACTTTTATCTTCTCAGTTTTGTATGAGGATTCTACTCTGTGAAGTTTCTCAAAACATTCTACTGGATGAGAAACTGTCCTTGCCAGTATGAGAAACATATATTTCAATCTAATATTCACCAAATGTTCCCAGGATGCCTGGCTCTGTATGAGAACATATTGTAAATACCTCTGCTCTGCTGCATTTGAACGGTCTTGAACCAACGTTAGGCTCTGTGTGCTAGACTGAGTGTGTCAGAGATGTTTCTTTATCAATGAGTAAAAGATACACTTAGGGAACTGCTGTTTAATTCCTTATCACTTGGCTCCTAACGACAGACCTTCATTGACAATTATTGCTTCATATGATAAACTCTTAAATTTGCTTTAGATGATTCTGATACCTTACATGTGGTCCAAATTATACTAGCTTATTATCCCATGGAGCATTTTTGTTTCTAAAATCATTTCTTGTTTAATTTCAAACATAACACAGTAAACAGAACTGTAATGATGTCAAGCACCACAAACACACTGAGTAATTTTTCCAGGAGGTTGCAATAATTCTTTCAAATACCTGTTAGCATCATTCTTGGAGTGTCTTCATCTCACTGATACATTGGAAATAATTTTATTTTAGTTACATAGAAAAAAATACTTTCTTCTATTTTCTATCACTAGAAATACTGGTGGCATTCGAACGAGGACTTAAGACATTTCCCTGTAAATACCTCTTGCAGAGAAGTTTGGAAAATTACTCAGCAGTAAAATTGCATATAGCCAACAGAGATTTGCTTAGCTATGTCCACCTATACGTTCACTATTTAATCATTGCCCTTTCTGGATATTATCCTTCTAATTGACCTTCCTCTCAAGAGAATCATACAATAGTTACTCCCTAGTATTTCCCTCAATATTTCCTCCATCAACACATATAACTCAGTGAAAATAATCCAAAACGTACTTTGGAAAGAATCCTAAAATATATTTCAGACTTACATTTCCAAAGCTGAAGTCTCCTTGTAGTTTTAGATATGCTAGTTTGGGGAAGAGCTTTAATTTTATCTGTTAGCTTCCAGTCCTTTAGGGGAAGTGTTATACAATTAAGAACATTTTGAACAGGAATTTTGGTTATATTCTTCAGTGTAACAAACCATCCCCAAATTTTGGGATGTCTAAATCAAGACAAAATTTTTTCCTAAGTGACTACTTTGGGCAGGACACAGAGGGGGCTGCATATCTCTGTTCCAAACAGCATCACCAGAAGAGGCAGAACAGAAGCTTAAAGGATTCATTTTTGCAGTGGCCCAGCCACGTGGCTAAGTTATCAAGTAAGCATTCTATAGTCAAACAATTGACTAAAGCTAGCCTGGATTCCTGGGAAGGTAATCACACTACTCTTCATGAATTTCTCACCCTGCTTCTTCTACTCATCAACTGTTCTGATGTCATTATTCGCCTCACATCACATCTGAAATCAGATGTTTTAGGTAATGGCAGACCTTAGAATCTATGATGTTTTCTACTCTCACCAGGTTGAATTTCTCTGTCATTAATTTCTCTGGCTTTTCAAGTGGCAAGGAGTCAGCTCTTTAAATAATGAGGGTGTCACAAACAGAAATAGAATTTTACTTAAACCAGTTTTAACCTCTGTTTCTATTTTCCATAATTCTTATACTTAGTGATAGGGGGGATATTATCTCAAGGAGTTCATGCCAATATATTCTAGAGGAGAAATTTGGGGCAAGGATAGAGAAAACTGGTCAGGAGTATCAGTACCATCCATCTAAAAGGTGTTGGGATGACCTCAAACTAGTCTGAAAGGGTGATATATTCAGAAAATGAGAGTTTTTACCATACAGTAAAGGTAAGCATCTCAGGACGAAGCTCCCCTAAATTCTTACTGAAAAAGAAGTCAGTCTTATAGGGTGAGAGTATCAGGTCATATCATATATTGCACTGACATACCGAGGCCACAGAGCCTTCGAGTTTCATCATGGAGAACTATCTATATCTCAATTAGTTGGTTTAACATACCTAATGCCTTAAATAAGGAGACCTGTCCAATCATACCAGTCATTGTAATTTTGCCATTATATCCAAAATTCAGTTTGTGTCACACTAAAAAATGAAAAGTCTAATTTTATTATAGAAAACTGTCTTGAAGCAAAGTTGGAAGTCTCCATTCCTGTAAAGAGAGGCTGACAACTCTGAGATTATAATGGGATTCTCTCCATAAAGCTATAAAAACACACTGCCTCCTTTCCCCCCATAGAGCCCCTAAAGAGAAGTTCTCAAGATTCTGGCTTCAGCCTTCTTTTTTCACACTAAAGGCATGCACTGAATACTCTCATTTATTTCAAGAACTTCCACTATCACTTCTACACTGATAGCTTAAAAACTCAAAGCTCAAGCTCCATCCTTTCTTTCTTATTTTTTATCACCATAATTTTAATTTTAATTTTCTTCATGTAATGTCTGTTAGCATCTCAACATCAACAGGTCTAAAACTGAACTCATTATTGCTTAGTTGACTCATTAAAAAAGAACTATTTTTGTCGTAATCTTTCTAATAAGACGGTTGGCATACCTACATACACACACTTGGGATTCCAAATGAACAAGATAGCAGCCTGTGATTTCTTCTTCATGATCTTATATTCAGTTGCTACCTATGTCAGAGAAATTTACATAAGAATCTACCTCAATCCCTGTATTCCTGATTTTATTAATAATATCTTCTTAACTCTGTTCTTCATCTTTCATCTTGGTCCATTATAATAATCGTTTTTACTTTCTCTTAACCTTTCTAGTTTATCCTCAACATGGAAAGTACATTATCTTAAGTACACATCTGATTATATCAACCCCTTTCTTTAATTTTTTCTTTATAAGTACCTGGGCCTTAGTATATTGTATGCTCAACCAGGATCTGACTCCAGAACACCTTTCAGTTTCAACTTCTTGCTCTTTCCTCTTCCTGAACTCTGTCCAAAACAGACAATGCAATGTTCCCTTAAAGATGCCATAAGCTTTCACAATTTGAACTTCACACACTTTATCTCCTTTCTCATGTAATTCCTTTCTCCATGCCAACCCTGAAAAACCCCCTCTTATCCCTAAAGACCAAACTCAAAATATCATAGACTTCTATGAACCATGACCTGTCAGGCAGAATTAATCATCTCCAGCTCTTGTTCCCATGGTATTAAATAGCTCTACTATGGCACTAAGTAACAGTTTCCATATAAATTTTCCCCAGTAGATTAGACAAGGAAAGTATTTTTTTTATTTTTACAATTTATTTCATTGTGCAAGACCTGACATATAGTATGGCACTAAATGTACATTGAATGAGTTAGAAAATAACTTAGAAAACATTTAATCCAACTCTCCTTTTCCAAAGTTTAAATCTTATCTATAATAGCCCTAAGAGATGTTTATTCCGGGTCTTTACTCTCAGGGACAGAGAGACGTACCATTTCATTATTGGGCAGTCTAATATTATAAATGTGTTCTTACTTTATACTTGAAGTTTGACCCTGAATCTTCCCCTCCCCCATTAGTCCTATCTCTATGCTCTGAGAAAATCTGTAACAAAGCAAATTTTTGTTTGATATGGCAACACTTCAATATCGAAAGACATCTGTTACAACTTGCCTATACTTACTCTTCATGAATTTAGACATTTTAACCTCCTTCCAGAATTCTCATAATGCTTTTTATATTTTTCATTATGTCTTCCAGTTTGTTGATATTTTCCTTAAAATGCCATGATAGAAATAGACCCAACCTCTTAGCTACAGTAGGCTAGGGCATATAGAATAGAACTATACATTGTACTTCTTGTGAAACTACTATTGATTGCATAATTGTAAAATCGTCTTCTATTTCTAGTTTGGTTCATCCAATCTATTATAATTAATGTTGATCCTTAGTAAATAAAGCATTGACCTTTAAAGACATCTGGATGCCCCATGAGTCATTCTCCAATGTAAAGCCCATGAAAGGATTAAAGTTCAAATCTGCTATTTACTCAGTCTAACTTGCAACATACCTCCCCATCAGACTTGTTATCATCACCTTACTATGTTCTCTCTTGGATCTTTATGTAGCTCCCCATATATACTTCAACTCATATTTCTTTATGATGACCATCATTCTAATTAGCTGAAAAGAAATCCCCCATAACTGTTACCAACACTTTTACTCATCATAGTCAATAAGGTCTGATAGCTTTCTATATGCCCATTGTTATGTAGGAACTTTAAATAAATTATCTTGATTTGTAATGAACATTTTAAACAAGGATATTTAATCATAAATGAAGTGAACACCCTACTTACAGCATGGGAGACTGTAGTCATGCCTTTCTTGACAAATGTTTCTCTGTCTTCCATTATTCTCCAGAATTGGAGAGGCTCATAATTAACTCTTTTATTTTGTAATTCATATTGATCATTAATAACTTTTGATCATGTTATCTGAAGTTTTACCATCTTTATTTGCTTCCTTGATAGGTAGGGTTTACATAGGTTTGATATTTCCTGGTCTAATGACACTGGACACACAATCCTGTGTGTGAGGAGTGAGGAGTTCTGGAATTAAATATCTGTAAACTCTGAGGAGTTCACCGGAAGCTAGATTTTGTGTGTTATAATCTACCAAGAACTCACCAAAAAAGGTATAGCATCACTGCTTAAGAGCAATTTACTTATACATTTCCAAATTTTGGGAAATCATTGCTTTGGGTTGTTTATTTTTTTTTATTTACTTCCTGTCACTATGCTCACTACCTATATTGAAATTTGTTACAGGGTTAATGTTAGGAGAAGGCTACACTATCAAGAAGACTGTGGAATTTCTGCCCTGGATATTAATTTTTGAAAAATATTTGTCCTCTAATGTTTTATTTAAAACATTTTTTAAAATAAATAATGTTTTGTTTTAATTTAATTATTTTATTAATAAATCTATTATTTATTTACCGACTTAATTTTTAATTTATATTTATATTTAAGATCAATGACTGCTACTGATTTCCCTGTATACCACATATCCCAGGTCTAGGAGATGAGCTGAGAAACAACTATAGTTAGCATTCTCCTCTCTCCCTGGTGCAGTTTTTTGTCCACTGTCAATCTTTTTTCAGATTAAGAACTTACATAATTAACTATTTCCACTCCACCCTCTCCTACAAGTCTGCTATCCTGCGGTCCTTCTGTCTATAATATCCTTTCCTTGTTTCCACTAGCTGGAGTGAGAACTTTATTCTTAGGATTAGTTTGATGTTACTTAGTGCCAAGAAATGAAAGTGTGCTCACTTATGAGAGTAAGGATGGTGGGGAGCTTGTTTACTATTCTTTGGGGTTCTGGTGGGCAAAGAAAAAAGATCAGGGAGAGAAGGGAATGGAAGGGGCTTGTGTTGAGAGAAAGCACAGTACAAAACAAAGATGGAAATAAAGGCAATACCAACGGGACTTGTATTTTTTTATGACAAAAAGATATCTTGAATGTCAAGATGCAATTAGCTGTCATCAAAAGGCATGGTTTGAATAGATTGTGTTTCCAAGAGTAATCATGGACTAGATATAACAGCAGTCCCTAATGGGTAAGAGGTAGTGGTGAGAAAAGAAGACTAGGAATGCTCTAGAGGAAGACAATCAGAATCCGACTATATTATGGGTCTCAGACAGTGTTTAAAGGAGTAGAGGAGGGATTCAAACCATCTCAATGGAAATGGAAAGTCATGTGATTTCCTTTATGCTTCTCTGTTTTGTCTTAAGAAAATTTTAAGCTAAGGAATACATAAACACACACACACACACACACACACACACACACACACACAGATAAAATCAACCTGAAGAGAAAAAATACAATAAACTTGGTTAATAGCATATAAAACTGGAGAAATCCAGATAATAGTAGCTAAGGAAAGGTCTGGAAATGAAAGTCAAAGGCACAATTATGAGAAACTGAGGCACAGGAGAAAAACCTAACCCACAAGAATCTTCTTTGGAGGAAATATTGATTGTTTCAAATAATTTTGTTCCAAAGATCAGAAAATAACATTTCCTTGAATCAAACTGTGACCTTGAAATTAAAGAGATGTTAGGGAAAGGAACCAGATTTGCTTTTAGTGATGGAGGAAAGAATATTTTACATGTTGTCTAAGAATTAGAGGTTCAGCTTCTAGCTCTCTTTATCTCAAGCTGTGTGATTCTGGGCAAGTGCTCACAGTTCTTTAGAATTTCTCTGAGCTACAGATTTTTAAGTGATAAAATAAAGATAGCATCTGTTGCATAAATATGTCATATGGAGTAAACAGAAATTAGTTTTTCACGTTAAAATTGTAAAATTTCAAGGATCTATTATGAAATGATGCTTTCATTATGTACACATGGTAGGCAGGTTAATCTCAGATCCAATAAACCCAATCTTGATTTAGTTAATCAAACTTGTCTTTTTTTTTTTTTGTCTGATTTTCAAGGTGCCTCCAGTTTAGTTAGAACTTAGCTGTCTAGAATAATTTCCTACTATTTGTCAACTTAAGTACTGTTCCAGTTAAATTTGCATTTAAGCACACCTTAACTTTCATCTCTAAACTCTTTTTTTTCCACAGGATTATTTTGTAGCTAGTACTTCTCTCCATAAAAAGACTACTTTGCAAATCCAGGTTTCCCTCTCTCTCCCAAGAGACTTCATCCAGCTTGTGTGATCATCTATGCAAGTAGAATTTTCTGAACACTGAAGTAGAATTTCTGTCCGGTACTAGATCTGCATGATTCTCTGTTTCATGAGACTTTGAGAATATTGGAAGTTCAGTCCCATTGAGGCAATGAAAAGTATATGTAGCTGTCTCAGGTTCATCAGCCTAAACTTTCCAAGTCCCTACAACACTGAATTTTCCTCCAGGAAATTCATATGAATATAAGCACACACCTTTATGTTTTCAGATAACCTAAACTTAAAAAGATTGGTGAAAGGAACATTCCCTCCCTCAAATGTCTCCTGGTATTTTGATTCTCTGCTACAACATTTCATCTTCTCCAGTTCAGAACTTAATCAGGTGTAAAGGTGGCCATAGAATATGTTCATCTCTGTCCTCTCACTCATCCACTGTCATGGATTTAAGCTCTAGATATTCCTCTCAGGGACAGACTTTTGAAATACCTTCTTTTTTGATGCCATCTCTTCTCTAAGAAAATCTCTGTGAAATGGCTTGGTGTGAAGTTAGAAATATGACATCAACCCTTGAGCAGGTAGGTTATTCCATGTAACAAACCCAATTGTGAGGATTTGCTTTACTGGAAGAGGTAGATGGAAGGGCGTGGGACTCTAGATCTTTTTGTATGGTAGAGAAACAAACCTTGGTAAATTGTCATCCATAGGATGTGGGGGCTAGTCTCATATGTTTCAGCTATGGCAAAAGGAATGAATAGGAATAACAAAACAAAACAGGGGAGTGTTGACTACTTTTAACTCTCAGTAAAAAAAGTAAAAGGAAGAGAATTAATCAAAAACAGGTCAATCTGAAGGCACAGAGGAGAACAAAAGTACATATTCTTATAGAAACAAATATTCTCTGCTTGCAAACAATGATCTGTAGTGCCTAAAACATTGTAATTTGAAATCTGGCAGAGTTGCAAAAAGTCAAATAGTTCACCCCAATTTATGGTCCATATAAACAGGGGCAGAGAAGTGGGATTCTTATAATAAAGGAAAATATTGGGACAAAAGACAAGCCCCATAGTCCAGATGTCTCTGAAGTACCTTTGATCAATTCTTTGATTGATAAAAGCTGAATCAGTCTCAACTCAAAGATGTGCCCGGGGTATAGCTTGGGGACAAGTGGCAGATTACCAGCACTTCCCCACCAGAGACAATGTTCCACGTGTTCTGAGGCAAATGCCAGGAAAGATGCGCACAGGCTCACTTACTGGGGCTAAACTCAGTCTTTGCCTTTGTATATTAGGCTGTGAAATTTCCTAGACACAAATAGACCAACACTGATTACATTTTTTAAGTGAGTTGGATTAAACTTGGTTGAAATCAGTCAAATGAGCTTTTCTTCCCCTTAGCCAATTTCCCACAAACCTAAAATCATCACACTGCATTACTAAGATAACACATTGCCTGGCAAGGATACTGTCCCTTACATGACCATGAAGGACAATGACAAGGAAGAGCTTCCCAGAAAGCAGCCTCATAAGCAGCCATTGTGTCTGATCAAAGGACTGACTCCATTTCCAGGGAAGGGGAATGTAAGCTGTTGCTGATCTGCAGCATGTTTCGTTCTGTGGAATATTGACCATACTATGTTATTGCCCATTCTCTCCTTTTTCAATTGAACCTTTCATTGACATTACCATAGAATCGTTCCATGATTATATATTTGGAAAACTGGGAATGGAATGAATACTTTTTAGTCATAGATCATTAGACTAGAAGAGTCTTACAGTCAGTCCCATGATGGGGACAGCATATCACCAATAGATCTAACAGATCTGGTGCATGGACCTGAATGCAGCAGACAGAATTTTCTGATGCTGTCTTTGAGGAGGGATTGAGTGTATTCCTGTAGATGTTGGAGTTGGTTTCGTTTTTTGTGTTTGATTTTATCTTTTTTAATTTTGTTGAAGAAACTTTGCACCATAACATGGTATGGGTTTAAGGTGTGTGTTACAGGAAATCATCATCTCAATATTTTAATTATATTAAGTTATTTAAGTTATATATTAAGCTTATCACCAACAGCACAATTCTGTCTTTCATCACATAATTTAAGACATAAGTTCTATCCAAGAAACAACACCTATGTAAATACACAAATAAGATGGTGGTCCTGAAATTGCTTTTCCTAATATTAACAGGGATGATGAAATTCTGGAACGTCTGAAAACATACAGCAGAATTTGACCGTGTGAGACAAGACAGATGTGTTTTTCATAATGGGTAACCATTCTTAGAGTAACTGTGTTTGAAGAGAGGAGGAAACTTGTACTTTTTGATATACAACTACTGATTGAGCAACTACTTTCTTCTATACACATCAATGAAAATGATTAAATTAGTTTGCTTTTTCAAGCAAGGACAATAGTAAACATTAACTCTTTGGTCAAAATGCTCTATTCTTAGAATAATGTTTATTATTTATTTAGTTCACAATGTTAAATTTCATTTAGGATATGAAATTGCATCTCAGTCTATATTTCACATCACACCCACCACCAGAGTTCTATTGTCCCTTACCAGTGTATAAGGGAATGTGTGTGTGTGTGTGTGTGTGTGTGTGTGTGTGTGTGTGTGAGAGAGAGAGAGAGAGAGAGAGAGAGAGAGAGAGAGAGAGAGAGAGAGAGAGAGGGAGAAAGTGAGAGAGAGAGAGAGAGATTGAAAGACAGGAGAGAGAAATGGGGAAACAAAAGGAGGTGACATTGTCATTATTTCTCAAACATCTCCTGCATTTTATTTTTCTATGTCGTTGTTGTTTAGGGATGAAAAGGGACACAGGATTCAGCCTGCTCCTAACTCTAGGCTGATTTCAATTCCCTTGCCATAAAGACAGATTCAGGAAACCCAAAATGAAGTTAATAGGTGCATATTACTCTGGGCAGAGGAACTGGTTCAGAAAAAAAGCATGCCTTAATTCAGACCAATAATACATGAGGTTTCCCTGCACCACAATGTTCCTCACTCTTCTGGGATAGCCAGTAAAAGTCTCTCTCTCTCTCTCTCTCTCTCTCTCTCTCTCTCTCTCCTTCCCACCCCCCCACTCTCTCCCTTTCTCTCTCCCTCTCTCTCATTTTGGGTGATGCATTATGCAAATGAGCCATCTGGCTCTCTGCTGCAGTCCTCTTGCCACCATAAGAGAAGTTCAGATAAGGATGACATTGACGCTATGGAAGGTGAAACAGAAGGAAAGAGAAAGTGACTGATTTTATCATTATGTCCATTTAGTACTGATTCCTTGTTTATTTCAAAAGTTATATGATACAATCAACTCACTGTATTGTTTAAACAAAGCTGAGTTATTTTTGTGTTATCGGACCCACGAAAATTCACAATTGTAATTGTTGATAGGATAATTAAACACATGTGTTATGTAGCTTTTTGTGTATTTCCTCTTTTTCACCCAAATAAAGTATACATTTCTTGAGAACAGAAGCTATGTATTATATTTCTTTTTCTAGCATTTACCTAGCACAGAATAATGGTTTATGAACATTTGTTAACTGGATCAAAGGTCTGACATGATTAGATCAGTCTGGTCACTGATATAGCCTATCATAAAAGTATTGTTAGATTCTTTTGAGTTCTTCTAAAAACAAGAAATTAAAAAAAAAAAACCAAAAAACTTTTCACTCTAGTCAAAGAGGAGTTTACAATTGACTCTAAAACTGGTGGTTTTCAAAATAAGTGGCTTCCTGTTCAATTGTTTAAGATGGTTCACTTCTTTCCAGAGACTGCTCAGAGAATTCCTCAAGGGTTTGCTTCATTACTCTAATGAATCTCCATGGTAAATAAAATTCCATGTGTTCATGTATTGACAGTGTATACATTATGAAATCCATACCATGAAATCAAACAGTTAAGGTAAAGCTTGCTTTTAATTTGATATGAAGTCTCAGGATTCATACATTTTCCTTTTAGGATTACAGAACAGAAAAAAATGTATTATGTGGTTGAATGAACCATTGCAAAAAGCCCCAAATATTTAGGAAATTTTCTCTATGAGTAAATATTGATCTCAAATTTGTTTTGCTTCCTCCAGTGAAGCAAGAGTATATAGGGTCATGACCCAATTAAAGACCATTTGACTTTCTCAGCTCAACCTCATAACCACTCACCAGAAGTCCCTAAAGTACAATCGATTATTATTTTCTAGAAGTTATTTGAAAAAGAAATGTTAAGGAAAGTTTCATCATATCTTGAAGCTTGTTCTTTTATATTTTTCCAACCCTACAGATAGCACAGCATAGATTCAGAGAAAGTTTTAAAATAATGTGCTCAATCATAAACGCTTTCAAGGTTACTTTGTCTTTCCTATTTTTGGATTACAATTACATGGGGCGTTAGCATCTGTTATCATTCAATGTTGGATCATTAGAGAGGTTTATATATATATATATGTGTGTGTGTGTGTGTATATATATATATATATATATATATATATCATCTGTTTTCTACTGTTTTTCATGAATCCTGCATTAAATTTCAAGCCAGTTGGCTCCTCCCTCTAGAAGCTCTTGTGTAATCATCCTTGTATCTGAAGGGCACCAAATAGATGAGCACGAAAGAGCTCTAGTTTTTGCTTTTCCTGCTTCTTTTGTGTTTATTTATTTTTAATTGCTGAATGTTACTGAATTTTACATAAAAGTTTGTAAATGGCCACAATTCACTCATATCATAACCAAAAATGACTTTTAAATAAATATTTTTTTAAATAAATTTTTCTCTGGAACTTCTAATCCAGGGATTTGAAACCATCATTAGTATGTTTATTATAGTTCTTTATTTATTCGAAGGATATTTTTTCCTAGAGTCTTCTGCTGCCCATGTTAAAAATTGATTTTTCTAAGAAATGATTCCTCTGAGCATATTGTTTCATAGTTTTACTTCATTTTATCTATTTTTTTCTTTCACACTCTGTTTTCTATAAATAGAAATGAAAGTAATCTTAGTCCAGAAGTCAGGGGTAAATATAAAATGGTATCATATTATATCATTTACCTTGAAGAGTTGAACAGAAAGCCCACTTGAGTAAGGAATCAAAGAAGGCAGAGTGATATAGTGAATAGAAATGACCTGGAAGTTCAAACGCCAAATAATCAGTTTCCCAATAAATGTTGGGACATCAAACATATTTGTGATATTCACCCATTCTTTCTTATTTTGTTAATGCTGTAATTAGTGTGCCAAACACTGCACTAAGTGCTGTGACTTCATGCAAAACAGACTAGATGTACAAATGATGTCTATGGTCACTTAGGTTACATTCTTTGGAGAAAGACCACAAGTACAGAGAAAGTTGTGTGATCAGTGCTGTGGGCAGGGAGACAGAGACTTATGAGACACTGGGGTAAGAGCAACTGATCCCATCTTAGGGGTCAAGGAAGGCTTTTTTCTAAGAGATGTCCCACTTTGCTATTGAATAATAAGGAAGAATTCCACCAGGTAAACATGGGCAGAGAAAAAACCCTCTGGAAATAAGAGGGTATAGTGTTGGGAGAACTGAATGAAGTTCCAGTGTGCAGCCTGAGACAGGGGAGCAAGGAAACAATAAAAGGGGTTGAATCACTGAGCTAAGCCTGGATGATAAAGTATAGGGGAGAAGTGACTGTTAGAAGAATAGAAAGAGGAAACCGACCAGGGAAACATACAAAGAATCCTGGTCAGTTTAGAGGAAACAGTTAAATCAGAAATCATGAACACTTGTGGGTATCACATATTTGATAGTGTAGATCAAATAAAAGGTGACATTCAAGAAAATACATGACTTTCTTCCACATCTGTTTCCGTTCAGTTTCACAAGGACAGAAAAGAGTCAAAAACAACCATAAAAAACAACGGGGTAGCGAAAATAAAAACACCTTATGACTATAAATCACCTTTGTCAGCCTTGTCCTTGAATTTTGGTGCTAAATATTCACTACATGCAAAAACAGTAAGTTTTGTGAAAGCCATTGAAATTTAGTGGTTCTCGAGATCATAGAATGATAGAATTTAAAACACCATGAGAAAATTGACGATATTAATTTTTTCACAATATTAAAACATTCATATATTAAAATTTTGGTAGTTACAGAAAAAGAGAAAGAAAAATAATGTGCACCCTTGTCAACTCTCATTTTTGAGGATACGTGCTTAATAAGATACACTTACATTTTACATACAACTTGCTAAATTCATTTTTCTTAATGTTTTGTCATATCTAGTTTCCATAATATTAAAAATATCACAATGACTGTTTAATATACCAAAAGGTGTGTATATATATGAAAATTAATCATTTCCTTATAGATAATTTAGATTTTTGAAATTATGATAAACAAATTTGGTTAGTTAATTGACTAATTGATTTAATAAGTAATTTATATTAAATATTGTGCTAAGTATTGCACATACAAGGATCAATAAGAGATGAAAATTGGTTCAAAACTTGCTGTCTTCTTTATTATATAGCTTTTCCCACACAGAGGACAGTTCTTATGGTGGATTTCCAAATGTGAAAAACAAAAGTATGAATATGACAGTTTCCTGATTTCTTAAGAGGCTATACCCATTCACAATCCTCTCCGAATTCTATCAAAGAAATTTACTTTGCCATCATTTAATCTAATCTTTTAATTATGACTAATAGGAAACAAACTCAAAATGGGATAAGTTAAAGAAAGAAATGAAGGGTTGTTAGGGAATGAGGGCATCAATATGAGGACAAGTAACTGAATAGCAAAGGGATATTGTTGGTTTGGGCGTTGGTAGCTCTAGTGGCTCAAAGGGCATTGGGTTCAGTATCTTTCTATTTTAAAGCTCAGTCTGTGTTGTTAATGTTATGGCTTCACTCAGGCTCTGCCCATTTGGTAATACAGATATGCCAGTTTCATTCTCTTGATTTCAAGTGTAGCAATGAGAGCTATATACTCAATTCAATAGTTTTAGCAAATGTCCCAGAATTCACTTTCATTGGTTTGACTTGTCTGTGTTAATTCTGAACCACACAGCTGTGCCCTAAGAAGATATACGCTGACTGAAAAGGCCTCGATATCCTGTCTCAACAGACACTGAGCATCTGGGAGGAGGTGCTTCCTAATGGAAATAAGGCTGTTTTCATCAGAAGAAACAAGTACTGGAATGCAAATCCTATTCATTGAAATTAATATCATGTGCTAAGCAGATGAGATAAGCAAACTTAGAGAAGTAAAAACATTAAAATTAAAAATATTATGAACTTAGATTTTTTGCTTTCATTTTTCCATCAACTTTAGAAAAAATACAAGCCCCAGTTTACAGTGTAAAAATTTTGCTTACAGTGTTTTTTTTAAATAAATGTTTTAGCTACATTGCATATGTTCTAAGAGAAGGAATCACTTTTTCAAGTTCTAGAAAGTTTTGCCTAAGTTCCTAAAAGAAGATGCAGCTTACTGCTTATCAGTAACATAATCATTTTTTGAAGAAATTTTATAAGTATTTTATATTTTATTATTTTTATTATATACTATATTTATTGTATATATCTATTACATTGTATTCTTTATTGTAAGTGTACTTGTATTTTAATGGATCTTCCAATAGTGTGAATATTTATAGCAAGCATGTTCATTCATCTTATTATACCTGAAACTCCCCTTACAACCACCTACGTATCACTGTTTCCCAGGGGAAATCCCTGAGCAGTGATGAATTGACAGTCAGAAGCAGATCATTTGTTGGAAACACTATCTGTAAGTCAGATCCATGCTATCTAGAAAAAAAGTCACATTCAATATTCCCACTATCTTTCCACCAAACATTTTTCAGAGTCAAATTAATTTAAAGAAATATTTAGAAAAGTATTTTTTTTAAAAAAAGGAAAGGTGCAAGCAGGAATGACGTCAACTAGGCAGGCAGGAAGACAGAAGAGGATGAAAATTTTATTTATTTTATTTAGTTGCTTAGCTTAGTTATTTCCCCCTGTCCTGGGTCATGAACCGGGTCCTTGGGATGTATGCTGACTACATCCTGTGGACTTAATTAACCATTAAGCCCACAGGATGTACCTAAGGAAAGTCTGAATGAACAAAAGAAATCGTAAAAGGGAAACCATGATGATGTTTAAGTGCAGGGAGAAAAGCATTAGAAAGTCTATAATCAGGCTTAGAAATTAAAGAGGACTTATGGGACCATAGTATGAATGGAGAAACAAATCTCCTCTTTTCCAGTGACTGCCCACCACTAATCTCCTTAAATTTTCCCAGTAAGGAAAAAAAAAAGACCAGGAAAATGAATATTTGTTTATTTTTCATAAAGCAAATACTTATTTTGCTATTGTTGTTTTCTATAATGAGTTTTGTGAAAGGACAAATGTTGCTCTGAATTTTCAACATTAGAGGAAACTCTAGATACTTGAACAGGGAACTATGATATGTTAATATAAGGATGGTAAAAGGGAAAGAATTACCTAACCTGCAAAAATATTCTTTTCTGGGAGGACGCAGCCAGGAAAGGTTGAGTGGAATGAAGAATGGACGTGGAAGTACATGTCCCAGAGGTGAGGAGACAAGAAAAATCTAGGAAGGTGGCCAGCTTTTGCAGCCCTCAGGATTGAGGCCACCAGAGGAAGCCAGGACAGAACAATGAAGGGAAGGGAAGAATGCTGAACGCTGTACTAACGAGATTGACTTTAGAGGAGGGACTCCTGGAGGCTAGTGAGACAGTCAATGTATGTTTTAGAAAGCTTGCTCTCACCGTAGCATAGAGAAGATGTACTGCTCAGAGCAGAGAAATAAGAGTAGTTAATTACGAGCATTATGGACACTGGTCCGGGTGATGAGTTATAGAGCCCTGTGCAGGACGGCAGGGTGCTGGCAAGCAGGACGGGTGCCTTTATGTCAGAGACTCTGAAAGCGACCTATGCATCTGAAACAGGAGCTCTCTGAGCATCAACCTGAAGGGTATGACATATTTCTTCAGTATCCCAGCAGGTTATCCACACAGGAAAACATGCTAGGTCATAGCCACGTCCTGCTTCCCCCTTTTCGACTAATTTTATAGACAGAATATTGCATTATCACATGAACAAGGTTCAAGGTATATATGATAGTAAGTTTGCTTCTGGATATAATAAATATGTTCACCACTATTTCCTTTTTAACTTCATTATACAATAAATTCCTTTTATCCCCTTTACCTTCCCCCACCCCTCCCCCATCTCTTTCTGCAGCCTGATTTGTTTTTTTAAATTTTTATTTTTTTGTCTAAAAGTATATTGTTGCTTGATTCATTTTTTAAAAAATCTGTTTTTGTTTAATTTAGCTCATTCTTTTACTAACTATCTCTGTTTACCACATATGAGGATTATGTACTATGCCTGTCTTTTTCCTTCCAGCTTATCTCGCAAAGGATCATTCCCTCCAGGCCCATCCATATCGCCATGAGTGGCAGGATTTCACCCTTTTTTTAATAACTGTATAGTCATAAGTTACCCGGTTGGAACATAAATATGTACTAGTCAATATCCATTCTTTCTTCTTCCTCACTGAAGGAGCAGTGATTTGTGCAGGAATGTACTACCAAAAACTCCTTGCAGTTTATATTCTAGCCAGTGAGAGATGGGTAGAGCTAAAGAGAGAACTTCAGTTGGAGTTAAAAAAGAAAGAGACAGATGAATAGTATCCTGCTTCATTACCTTTGCTTTTACTCCTTCCTTCCTGCAAAGCACCTAGGTTGTCTGGAGGTGGGACAGCCAGCTGATGACTATGGAAATGAAATCTAAAACCAATGATGATGGTGCAAAAAGATAAAAAGGGAAACTGAGCCATGTATTCACGAAACTGTCTCAGTAGCTTTCGTCTGCCTCCCTCTAGAGATCCTCTTGCCTGGGAAAAATAAATCTTTGATTAAGCCTCTACAGTTGGTTTCTTTTACATTCAGCTGAAAGCAGTCATAACTGAAACAGTCGTTTTCTTTGCTGTTTGACAGAGCCCTCTGGTATTCCTTTTTATTTTCCTTTTTATTGAAGTAGTAAAATGAGTATTCTTTAAAAAAACAAATAAGTTAGCCACCTCAATTTTCCATGTCTGCTTTTCTAAGGCAGAGCATTGTGAAGTCAACAGTCAGGGTGATATCCTCAAGGTCTTCTATGAAGTTGGGATAATATATTTCCCAAAGAATTTGTAGAACTACTTGGTTCGTTTTCAGAGCTCACTCCATTTACAATTTCCAAAGTCAGGAAGGGAGAATGAAAGCAAATTTGATTTATTCAGGTGAATAAATTCTCTCATTTCCACAGAACCATAGTGAAGAAAAAGGAAGATAAGATTTAACTCATCAATTAAACCTGACATACTGTTCGATCACTTAAACAAGCTGTCTGTATCAAAAGCCTTGTTTTATCTTTGATGTATTACAAAGGCTGTATAAAGCCTCTGGCCCCTCATTTACCTAATCCTAATATGAAACAGTGTATAATTCATTCACTCATTTATTTATTAATTTTTATAAACACTAAGTTCCTGACTAATTACAAGCATTGTACTGGCTGTTGGAAATCAAAGATGAACAGAATTCCTATCTGATCTCAGTGAAGGTACAATATGCCAGAAGGAAGGATATATAACAAGCGGCCTGTGATGCAAACCCCTACACAGTGCAGGGGGGCACAGAGGAAGAGGAAGAGTTGGTGGTTCTAAGTGGGGATTTAGTAATGCCCACAGAGGATGTACCACGAGAGAGTCTCGAATCTGCACTGGTATTTGTCAAGGGAACAAGGCAAGAGTGTTCATGTCAGGCTTAGAAAGCAGGGTGATCAGGGGCCTGCAGTAGGGCGTGGCATCTGGGATAGTGGTTACAAAAAATACTGAAAGGAAAATGTTAAAAGCTAAGGTTGCCTGGATAAGAATGAGGATCTCTGGACACATAGTAACTTGATCATATCTAAATCTGGACTTTAGAAGGATCATGCTGGAAGAGTTGATAAGAGTCAAAAGGTTTCTCACTGGACAGAAAGAAATAATTTATTTTGACTATCCAAGTTTGAGAGCATGAGAGCCTAACTTTTAAAGGTAGAAGTTATGTATCTGAGGCTAAGAGCAAAAATTTTAAGTATGAAGAACAGGAGGAAAGAAATTTTAGCTCTTGATGGGAGGTGGGGGATAAGAAAAGGGTAGCTCCAAGGAGAATTCCAAACTTTCCTTCTTAGGAAAATTGGAATTTCATTCTCTGAATTAGGAAATAGAAAGGTTGAGGGAAAAGGTTTTTAATCTGATTTTAGAGCGGGCAGTGATGTATCTAGTGGAAAGATAACATTGTGGAGAAAGATGGAATTGCATTCAGATCCTAGCTCTGGAGTGTAGATTTCTGGCCCTAGTTCTTTCATTTCCCTCCCTGAGCCATGAATCTATCTATAAAATGAACATTCTAAATGGCTTCTTTGGAGCAGTGTCTAATCAATGGTGTATATTATCAGAACTAACTTGATAAGTCACTATGTGAAATCCAGGTGAAATTCTTCAGTGATTGATACAGAGCTGAAACAGACTTGTACACATATGTGTGTGCGCAATCAATACCAAATACATGTGTGTTAAATTTATGTTAATCTAACAATAAGAGATACATAGTGAAGGGTAGGGAAGAATGGATGTCTTCAGCAAGGATGAGAAGAAAAGAAACATTTATCTAGAAACTGCTTTGTGCCCAGCAAATGCATACATACTATCTCATTCAATATCACCGAATTTCATGAAGAACGTAGTTTTTGTCTTGAATTTAATAAGGGAAAAATCAGTAATATTAAGTACTTTCCCAAGGCCACAGAGTCATTAGTTTATTAGGAACTGATCCCTCATTTGGCAGCAAAACCAAGCCCAGGTAACCACAGTCATAAGTGTTTCCCTCCTATTCTCTATGCTTCCTTTCTGCATAAACCACCAAGCGCTTGGACAGGGAAAGACAACAATCGGTACCTTGGGTGTGCAGAGTCGCACAATGATCAGGGAGAGACAACAATATAAGCTGTGATTGTGGGAAAACCTCAGAAGCAGGAACTCTCACAAGTGCACAAACAAATTTTAGAAGATCTAATAGATTGCACCTTCTCTTCTGGAAAATAAATCAGATTTTTTTTTTTTTTTTTTTTTTTTTAAGAAAAGGTAGAGGTAGGAATGACGGCAAGCAGGCAGGCAGGAAGAGAGAGGAGGAAGAAGCATCTTATTTATTTTATTTAGTTGTCCATCTTGGTTGTTCCTCCCAGACCTGAGCTTCCAAGCCTGGTCGTCGGGACGCATGGGATTGCACCGGCAGGGTGGCGGACCAACCCCTTAACCACTAGGGCGCGCCACAGGATTCTTTTTCAACGTGGTGTTTCCATCACACAAGAATCACAGCCTTGAAGGCAACATGTACATCGCTACCATTAGACAATTCAATTGCTGATACTTTTACTCTTGTGTGTTAGCCTGAGTCCTGAGTCGTGCACGCTGCAGTCTAACCTCTGCTTAGTTAGGGCAGGCGGAAGCTCACGGCTACAACCGTGAAGCACTTGTCAAGTGAGCATCTTTTTTCTTCTATAATGACTTTATTTCCACATTTTTACCCATATGGAAGCACATATCATTAAAAAGCAACAAACTTTAACCTTCAAGACAGAGAAACCAAGATGGCCCATGTCCAAGGACATGCAAATATTTAATCATCAAAGTCTGAAGTCTACCAGCACCATGACAGTTTCTATAAAAAGAGAGACTTTCAATTATTTCAGTGCCTGGGGTGGATTCACTTGGAAGTTTGTATATGTCAAGGCCATTCCCAGTGGCTCTGACTCAGTTCACTTGGGGCAAAGCCCATGAATTTACATTTTCCACAAATATTCACACATACTGTGTCTGGTCTTCCATAGACCACCTTTTGAAAAAGCACTGATTGACATGTAGCACTGGCTTTTTGTTGATTATGCATTTCTGAAAGGCATTTTTGTTTTTCATCAAAACCTAAAATAAGCGAATTTTCAGATGCATCCTCTTTTCCACAGGGAAAACATAGGAAAATATGTTTGGGGGACTTAGTAACAGCTGGTAAGGGCAAGACCTCACTTAAACCTGGATCTTCTGACTTCAAATCCAATTCTCACTTTGCCACATACTCTATCACCAGAGTGACAGAATTGTCTCAAAATTCTCAAAATTCTTACCCCATATGTTTTTAACTAAGAAGCAAAGGCATGGTGTGTTCTCTCAGTGCCCCCAAGTAGCTTTGGTCAAACTCAAGGGAAAACTCTGGAATGTTTTTCTCTCTTCTTTCACAGTAAACTATCTAACTTCTACAGAATGGACTATAGACATTGTCAGGGTTATTGTTTGAGCATCTGGGGACCCACACTTTGACCAAAGTATGACTGTTGCTCTAATTCCAATCAATCTCTGCCCAAGACACAACTTAAATAGGAACTCCCATGACAGGATACATTGAAGAGTTTTCCTGACTAGAAACACATTTATTTTTATTTTGATAGAGAATCCCAGAGATGACATTTAACCAAATCATCACCATGCTCCTCTTTCCCCTACCCTGGAAAGTCACAAAAAATGCAACGATCATCTCTATATGATTTATACTAAATTAAATTCCATTTTAAGGGAGTCTGACAGATTTAGAAGTGTGCAATTCTGCTTTTAGACTTTATGTGTTGAAAAAGCCTACTTTCTAGTCCTTTTAACTTCTACATTGCTGAAAAATCTGCAAAAAATGTGTTAGGGTATATGAATATAAAAGAAAACTGTGACTTTATTTAAGAAACTTATTGTCTCAAACTTATTCAACTGACAGAAAATTAAGGATTTTAAAGAGAAGGGTTATTCCATTTTAATAAAAACAAGCAATTCAAATAAACTAGAAATAGTTCCTCTGGGGCAGGGAAACAAAAAAGAATCTTTCTTTTTTTAAGAGAAAAGGTTAAAAGTTACTAGGTAAGCCCAAACAACAAGAGAAAAAAACTATATCCAAGCATACACATCACAGGATTTCTCACCTCAAAATTTTGACCCAAATGGAATTGTAGGTAAGCTTCTATTCTACAAGCTGTCTAAAATAAATCAAAAGTCTTTAAAACTTCAAAGTGTAAATCATAAAGGAAAATAAGAATTAGAGAATATTTTCTGAAAAATATATTCCCCAAATAGGAAGGATTAACTAAAACTCACACAAAAACATACAGGCACTCACAAAAGATTCACCACCTACAGACATGAAAAATAGACAAATCTATTTAAAAAGAAAGTATACTACATATACAACTGACTGAAATTGAAACACAGTTTTCAGTTTGTTCACCATTTCCTAACATCAAAAACAAATCAAGATAAAAATACTGTTCAGCTACAGTCATAATTTCATAATATGTGTTTCAAGAATGTCTTTACATACTCCAGCCTCAGAATACATGATCTTTAACATGATACCAACGTAGCTTATTTCTATTTAATTTTTGCTGAGTTTGTTTTAAAACATTTATTTCTTTCAGTAAATTCTTTCCACATCAATAGTCAACATTAACAACCCATATTTGGTGTGTCTATACTTCCCCATAAAATACTTCCAAAACATACCCTTAAAAGACAAGGATAAATATTTGCAGTAGCTTTGCTTATTACTAATTTGTTTTTGCCCAACTCTACCCATTTTCCATCACTTTTTTTTTTTTTTTACCTTTTTCTGTGTCCTGGGAGCCAAACCCTTTTTGATCGCATGAAACCAGGCTCCATTACTGGCTGATTCTGGTTGGTTATAGTCAACAGGCAACATCACCACAGGAGACTGGAATGCAGGAAAAAAGGAATGTCTGGGTATATTTCCTGCTCCCTTCCTGGTTTGTCCCCTTTTTGCCTCTGCCCCCCACATCATGGCTATAGTTTTATTGAGATAAAAGAAAGCGAATTTCTCCAATTCTTCCTTAAGTTCTAGGGTCATAAAAATGATCATTGTTTCCAAACATGGCCCTTCCTCTACATGATAAAAAGACAATGTGGGAATTCTGCCAGGTATAAGTATATCTCTTTCAACTCTGGATTCATAAACTGGAAAACAACCACAGGATATTTCCACAAGCTCACAGGATCCACCATAAAATGCCTTCTGTCCACCATTGCACTTGACACCTGATTTCCCAAGTCTGGGTCTCTTCCTCACCCCTTAACACCAATAGACCACAATGATGTATTAAGTCACCAGGGACTAAATAAAAACTCCTCGGGGATCTGTGTATTTACCATTTCCCAGTCACAGTTATCCTGGTAAATGTCTACTGTCCCTTTAGTGAAGGAGTACAAGAAAATTTAAGTTGTCTATACAACTCCTATGAGCATTAGGACCCTTGTCAGAATTCTCCATTGCAGAGAATTCCATGCAATATTACCATGATTAACAAATTATGAAATATTTACTTCCTGTTCTCATAGTCTTGGATTTGAATGGTTTAAGAGTACTAGTCCCAGAGGGGAAAACCTGCCACAAGGAAAAAGGCCTAGTTCCATTAATATGGAAGCTGAGATTGCTTTTTATGCATTTAAAAAAATAACTTCTCTTTCTATTAAAAGAATGGTCGGAGATTGACTCGTCTAATCAGGAAGTAGACTGCTGCTATACAAGGTCAGTGGGAAATTCTGAATTGGGATTCAGGGATATTATTTGGTGTCCCTCTAAATATTTCCATGTCCATTCCTAAAAGTCAATGGAAAGCTGTGACAAAGCAAAATAGGGTTCATAAATTCAGGAACTTGTGGGGTTGGAAGAAGAAGTATTTTGATGAAAACTTAGCCTTGAGGTAAGGATCAACTCAGGGCTAAAGTTGTTTATTCCCATTATTAAAACTCTTTGAATGGATTAAGGTAGCTCACAGTAAAGCCTTTCAATTGGATAAAACTGCTCAGGGAAAAGAGATTAAAGGTGGATCTCCCCCATCAGACTGACTGGCCTAAGGCTTCTAATTAAGTTGAAAAGAGAAAGCAGAAAAAAAGAGTAGTGTAAACCTAAGAAATATGCCTAGAAAGACTTCTGGATGCAGCTAATGGCACATGTAACTAAGTCAAACATTTGAAAAAACACTAACTTTTTAAACATGTTTACTGCTGAGGCAATCACAGGCATGGACAAAATGTCTACATTTATGGTTATTCAAGAATTAAAATGATTCTTGGACCCTAACTTTCTGGGACTGGGGACTCAAGGAAGAAAGCTGCTCAGGCAACAATGAGGATTTAGTGCCAAAGCCTCATTTCCAATTCAGACATGGAACAATAAAGATAAATAAAAAAGAAGCATACAATCAGAAGAAGGAGTCAAGTCGCATGGAGAGAAGTTAGCAGGGGAAATCCTTCTAGGAACCAGAATTAAAGTCTAAACAAAAAACATTCTCCACTGTCCCAGACTACGGACCCATCATAACATTTGTCTAGCATGATTTCAGAATTTCTACACGTCAGTGACTTTGGTATTTTCCCATTTATCACCTTGCTTGATGGTGATAGTCATCTGTCCCTGTTATACCATTGCATGTTGGGGTTTTGATGGTGGATGACAACATATCTATTTGGTAAACAGATCTCCAGACAGAGGGGACAGTGTCTGAATAAATAGACCCTTGACATCACTTTAAGATCATGGATATTTAAGTAGAGCCCTAACTTTCTACAGTTTTGTTTGAAAAATGAGTTAGCCTATTTATTTATTTATTTTGTTAGAGGAAAAGGAACTCAAATATATGTCTAGAAGGGCAGACTTACAGTCATAACTGCTGTTTACCAAATACTCATTTTTTATTCTCTTTTAAGGGTACATGGATCAGATTATACTTCTTGACCAACTTTCTGTTGCTTTGACCAATGAATTATTAGCTGAATGCTGTCTATCACTTCTGCGAGAAAGCATTTATAAATCAGTGTAAAATGCCATGTCCTCTCTTTTTCTTTGCCATGATTACCAGCAATATTCCACAGGATAAATGTTCTGTTGGCCTGAGTTAGGGCAGTATTGAGGGAAGTCTTGGCTCACTCCTAATGGTCATGTAGAAGGAGAGAGAAGGAAATCGTTTCGAAATCTCTGAATTTAAAGTTATTTATTTTCATAATATAATGTAGGACATTCTCTTATTTATGCCACAGGAATCACTGCCAGGCATCAAAAATAAAATCTGTTATTTCCATTTACCACATAATTTCTTACTCCTTTAACTATCTTTGAGGATCCTAGAAAATATAATCCTTTCTTAATCTCAAACAACTCTTTTCATACTTTTGTTACTGATTACCCTCAATTCAATAGTTTCAAGGTAACATTTTACCCTGACCACATTGATATTAATCATGTAGCATATTCCTAAATAAGTCATTTCTTAAATATGATAAAACTTAAACCTTTGAACAAAGTGAAGAGGAAAAAAATCTGATTTGAACAATTATGCGGCCGGATTTACACAGATGAATGGTACATGATGTTTCTTAAATCAGCTATATAAGAGTTAACATCTTCATGACCACTTTCAGATGAAAGTATTACCGAGGAATTTCTTCAGTCACACAATAAACTTCACAAAAGGCCATCATTTATGGTATCATATCTTACTGCAAGAACAAAGAGTTCTAGGCTCGATTTTTATTCATAATCATCATTCCACACTAAGTAAGTCCTGGAACATTTTTAAAAATAATTCTCCTTTCCTTTTTTTTTTTCCTTCCATCTTTTCACAACCAGTGAGTTTTGTGCAACTATATAGAGCAGAGAGCCTTCAAACATGTGAATAAATTACAAATAGCAAGCAACCATGGATTTCATTTTCCTACTTCTTCAAGAAACACAAGCTATCATATCAGGGAGGTGTTCCCTGGGATTTTAATGAACGAAATGTGGAGCGAAATCTGGATGGTCTTAAAATAAGTGTTGTTGTAGCCCCTTCTACATTCCAAAACACAGGTTTACAAGACAGCAGGAGGAACAAAAGTCAGCAGCTGTGGATTTGGAAAACCTGTCCAAAACTGCAGACTTAACTGCCACTAAAGCGGACACTGGCCAGTTGTTTCTGAAAAGACCAGCACAGTGGTATCAATTCCCACACACTGAAGTGACAAAATTAAGGCGACTTTTCAGGGTGTCCATAGAGATGAACAGGTCAAAATGTCTGCAAGCTTAGTTTACCATTTTTAAGTTCTATTATAACAATAGTGCTAAATGAAGACGCAGATTCCATTTTATCAATTGCATTTAAACTTGCTAGTAGCCATGACAACTGTGTCCTTCTTCAAGAAGGTTGAAAAATGTGCCCTCTGGACTCCTCTTATCCCACCACAACCTGAGACCACTTCTTCAGCCTTACTTCCTTCCTTCCGGTAAGAGTCGGAAGTGCATTTTGTACTTCTACAATATCAATATTCATTTACTTTGTATTGCCACCAGCCTTTAATTTTAACTACCATTATCAGATAGTCTGTTTTTTTGTTTCTTTGTTTTATTTTTGATTGTTTCTTACTTTTCTAGAGACATTTCTATAAGAGATAGGTTATCTCTTATTCAGAGATTCATCCTGAGTATTTTCCAAAATACTGAGAATCTTATGGATAGAATTCTCATCAGATTTAGTTTGATTAATATACACAAATCTCCATGTTTTAATGATTCTCTAATATTTTCCAATAGTCAAGAAATATTTAAATTTAGTCTTTTTAAAAATACTATCACAATGGTAACATTATTTTCATTCAATTTAAGCTTCTTAGTGGAGGGTGGGAAACTATACAATAATTATCTTTAACTGAATTATTTCCTTTTCTGTTATCTCACTGGTAGAGCTGGAACAAATTTGAAGTGAAACAAACTGGAGACATTAAGTAGGACTATTTCTGTCTCACTCTCACATTTTTTTCCCACAAGGTCCCTGGCTCTTTCTGGCGGTACACATTTCTTACCCAGCTCCATTTGCGGTCTGATAATGGAGTAGGGTGTTAGCCTTCTCAGAGTTATTTGTGATTTTGATAATGAATTCAAAGCATCGCATAATTCTGAGAGCTAAAAGCCTAAAACCAATTCACTGGGACATAATTCCCTGCCCTTCTAATGTTTTACGCATGGGCATCCCTCCTTTCTGCTTCACAGAGGGCCCTGATGGCACTCTCCAGCCTCCCTGAAAGGATACGATATAGTTACCCTCAGCTTATGCTGCCAGTCTCTCAGAAGGTTAAAGTACCAGGTGATCATAGTTCATAAATTAGAAAATGCCATTATGCGATGGCATAAATCAGAATAAAAGAGAATTAAAACATATTTCTGCCACTCTTTAATATGTTAAGTTGTTAAAGTATATAAAAATAATGCTTCAACTAATATACTTGCAGAGCCGGGATACATAAATACACAAATGTGTATATATATGTAATTGTATACTTAATAAATGTGCAATATAAGATGGTTTCCTCATAACTAAATAATAGCCTGTGCTAAAGAACTGAGTCTTCTAACTTGTATTAGGTTATAAGTTTGAAAGGCTTTGCTCTGATTAGTTTCAAGCACACCTGTTAATGGCCCATTTCTTCCTTTTGCACAGATATGGGTGATTTAACAGAGTACATAAATGTCAGAGAAGTCCTTTGGTTATGAACAATGAGTCAAAAAATGGTTATGGACATCAGAAGTTATTTATTGTGGTTCTAGGGCTTTTTAAAACTGTGATCATTAACATAATGTGGTTGTGAATCTTTTCAGATTTCTAGTCTGAGGAATTAAGTTAGAAAAAAAACATCAAAGCACTTTTCACTTTCATGCTTGAATACATACAAGAATCTCACACAAAATAAATCCAAATTTTATAGCTTAAGTTTGGGGGAGAGTTAGCATTTTATGATGCTTAGTCTACAGGATTACCAGGACAGAGATATACAACCCCAACGCAAGCCTCTGCCTTACTTTGAATCATCCAGATTGAAAAGGTAATATTGTTCCCCACTGGTTTTCAAGCACATTTGGTGTGCCAAACACTGGACATCCATTATCTCATTTAATTAATTTAAAACACTGCTCTTCTGTGGCTCAGGCGACAAAGAGCACAGATTATGGAAACCGACCTAGGTTTGAGACCCAGGGGTGACAATAAAAAGCAATAGTAATAAAAACAAAAACAAATCTTAAACAAGTTAGTCATTTTACAGGTAAAACATTGAGATTCAGAAGGACTTAGTTGCCTTCTTTTAAGCTCATTGTTTTCTAAATCCAAAACCCATACATCTGCCTTGGTGCCACATAGCTGTTCTCATGATGGAAGCATGTACAAGAAACAACATGAATAATTTCATTGAACTTGTCTACAGCCTGTTTCCAACTAGTTACCAGCTCTGCACTACAGACATTATTAAGTAGGACAAGCTCAACTTAAAGCAGTGTTCCTCAAGCAATTTGCAACTATTACCCAGGTCTGCAAGGGACATTGACCTGTCTTTCCTGTTTATAACGATGAAACAAATAAACAAGACCTACTATAAAACCTACCTGGAAGATATATGTTATTATTAGAGCAATGATTAAGAAGCATACAAGAACTGTTCACCCAGCAAGTGTATTTTTTTTTTATCACTGATGTAATACAGTCAAAATTCCATTAACATCCTCAAGGTTCCCTGAGACCTCACACATTTAAAACAAATGGTTTAGTGGCCGAGGGAGGCAATCTCTACAGTATTAGTACAGATGTTGATATATTTTACAAACTAATTTTGTAATTTAGTGAGCTTATGCAGAGATTGAATACAATATTTCATCCCCTCCTGCAACTATTGGATGAATACTTTTCTGAATGATTTTTTTGGTGGTTCTGTTTGCTTCAAGATTCTTGGACATAGAAAATATAACAGGTAAAGCTTAATTATACTGAAAGATATTACATAGCAAATATCTTTCTTTTCTACCTATTTTTACAAAGATAATTATGAGGATTTTTAAAAACATATTTTGTATAGAAATAGCATATATATATATTAGTTATACTTTTCTTAGAAACTTTAGTCATGAAAATACAAATACAAGAAAAATGAAAATTGTTTTGCTGACTGCCTCTTAAGGTCAGCTGATCTAATGTATATTGAACACCGAAAGAATGCTTTTTGGTAGATTTTTAAACATTTCTGTACGTTATAAGTGAAACAAATTATAGGTGAAATTCAGAACAGACCATAAATTGCAGCCTCCAATTCTGCAATTACGTTAAACTAAATGGAGTGAATTTTAACAGGTTTTATTATCTTGAAGAATCATTGGCATTTCCTCTCATAAAAACCCCTCCTTCTAGCTTTTATATTCTTGGAAATAATGTTTCCAAGATGATTTATCTCTGGGTTGTTTAGACAGCTTCCAATTTTACATTCCAAATAAACAAAGTTACCTCTTGCCTTGATCTTCCTGTTTCTCCCTTTCACACTATCACAAGCCATGTCACCTGTGCTACAACAATGTAAGCCATCACTCACGGTTTCTGATGGGCTTCCTAATGACTTTACATTCTCACCGCGACCTTTCCTCTCAAGAGAATTTTGTTCTTTTTACAAGCTACTGTGTAGCATTTTTCAGTCTGAAAGTATGATAATAGCATATTTTGGTATATATCAAAGCATATCAACTAATCTCTTTAACTTATCAAAGACACAAAACATACTGTATAAACATTTTAGGCTTGAGGAGATGGGAGGGTCATAAATTTTAAAAATACTTTTATGAAAGTTTTACCTTATTGGAAGGTGACAGTGATATAATTTAAATCATTAGCTCTATGCAGAACTCATATTACATTTTACATTACTTTAAAGCATAAATACTATTAAAATAGCATTACAACTTTTAGAATTTACCAAAAACTAGTGAAATTCACAGCAATGTTAAGACAAATGCTATGAATATAGTATCTAGTACACATATATTATATATAATATATATTACGGAATAATACACCTACACATATTGTACATATTTTATGTATACATATTGTATAATTATTTAAAATATTTATGCATCATGTGTTGGATTACATATAACAATTCTTTTTATATTTTTATAATAGAAGTAGAATAATGTTTTATACTAAATATTATCACAAGTTATATAAGGGAAGTTTCATTGTGAATTTTAGGTGAAATGTTACTGTCTCAATCTGTAAAAATATTTAAAACTGGGCTCCTGGTTTCAAAAAATATCCAAGTGTGACATAACTTATTAACTACATATTCATGCTGTGCATTGCTCTGTAAAATATGTCATTCAAAATTATACAACTGTGTTATAAACAAGGACACAGTATGAATTATCTTATGTCCCCCACACTAATCTTTTCAGTATTCTGTGATTCCAAACTGATTCCACTATCCTCAATGCAATTATATCTTCATGATATTTACTTCCATTTAGTATGTGATAATGACCAAAATGGAATATAATCCCAACTATTCATGACATCAAGATTTGATGGAAATAAATATAAACCAGAAGCACTAATTTGAATTTAAATTCAAAAAGGGTTATATGATGCTTGTGAACAGAATCAATATTAAAAATCTCTCCTTTAAATGTTTTCACAAAGAACACCATATTTTGCATAATGTGTAATATAATGATGCTATTTTTTACTTTGATCTAGTTGGTACACTTCTGTTAATAAAATAAACTAAATAATGCTAAATGGCAAAATGTTATTAACATCAAATTGTGTTCAGCATATCTTAAATTGTACTGTAATACAGAAATCTTGAGGATTTTAAGCAGGGTTTGGCTTTGATAATA
The DNA here is from genome assembly GCA_004363575.1 of Solenodon paradoxus. Taxonomy (NCBI): domain Eukaryota; kingdom Metazoa; phylum Chordata; class Mammalia; order Eulipotyphla; family Solenodontidae; genus Solenodon; species Solenodon paradoxus. The sequence continues at coordinate 279,380 of RJWH01000499.1, forward strand.
GATAGCTACTGATTGCTTTGAAGACAGGATAAAAGTATGGGGTAGTATGACTAAGAAAGAAAAAAAAAATTGTACCAAGAGATTCTGAAGTATTTCAGAATATACCACTTAATGCAATTTTATAAGAATCATCACATGGTTCAATTGTCTTGCACTTAGTTAAGGTCTTTTTAAAAGAAATTCTCACTAAAGTATGTTTAAGTGCTTATAACTTTGCTGCAACACACAGAATACTGATGGGAGAAATAATACAGCACGTTTTATAGAAAGAGCACTTGCAATGGAAAGAAAGCTCTACCACGATTCCCAAATTAAGTATTAAAGCAGTCAATATTTTGCAGAGTATAATCAAGGGACTACTCTATATTATCATGACAATGATTTAAATTGAACTTCAATATTCACATTTACACACACTAAGACTTTTCTGTACCAAGAATCACCAAACTGGATTTAAAAATCCCCTTATATTGCCAATATAATAATATAAAGGTTATGTGACTGCAATGTCAAGACTGCCTTCTCAATCCCATCTCTGTCACATACTAGCTGTAGGCAAGCCACTTAATTCTACTGAGCTCCCAATTTCTTCAAAATGGCATTTTAAATAGCAGCCTACCCCAGTGTGTTATTCTGAACCTAGTGTCAATAGAGACCCCCCAAAAATAGTTGTCCTCAAAAATATTAAGTATTTTTTAATACAATTACCATATAGCCCAGCAATTCCACTTCTGGGTATGTATCTAAAGGAAACGACAAGAGACAATTGCATTGAGGATAGTAGATTCAGTTTGGAAACACAGGAAATGCATTCCCATGTTTATTACATTTTCACCATTGTCAGGATGTGGAAGCAATGTAAGTGCCCATCAACAGATGAATGGACATCTCCATTCATAGTACACAATAGAATATTATTCAGCCATGAAAACAAAAACAATCCAGCCATTTGTGACAACAGGGATGTTTCTTGAGGACACTGTGCTACATGAAATAAACCAGAGAGAAAAATACTAATACTGTGTGGTATCACTTATATGTGGAATCTAAAAAAGCTGAATAGTACAAAAAGGGAGTAGAATGGTGTTTAGCTAGAAATAACCACCCAGACGGGAGTGGTAAATATAGAGATGTTGTTAAAAGGTACAAATTTCCAAATGGAAGGTGAATGAAATCTTGAGATATGATACACAGTACAGTGTTAATAGTTAATAATTTTGTATTATATATTTCAGAATAGCTAAGACACTAGATTCTAAATGTTCTCATCACATAAAAGAAATCATAATTACATGTCTTTGTATTGATATTTGTTTAAGGTATGGTGATAAAGCTACTGCAATATTTAAATATATTAAATCAACACGCTAACTTTAAATTTAATATTATATATCAGTTATAACTCAATTTTTAAACAGTGAATTTTTAAAGTTATTCTTAGTAGGACATAATTATTTCTAAATATAACAACATATTCAAGACTTGGTGATCAGCCATTTCATAAACCCAAATAATTGATTAACATATTAGTGATTTAATTATTGTTGCACTTTCTGATATCTACATATGTATATAGATATGTATGTGTGTGTATATATATATATACTCTTAACATTTTGCTCACCCCTTCTCAGAGGCTGAAACATTAGCAATCACAAATAGATATTTATTTAGTAAATATTTATGGAAACAATGAATATTGCATATAAGTATTTGCTACCTATTTCCTATTTCCTTGATTTAAACTCCAAAATATAATCTACCTAAAATTCTTTAGAGCCAGGGTGATGAAGGGAAAGGCTGGGAAGGGACATAGGGTTTCCTTATTTGCATTCACTGGTCCCTCAAATTCTCCCCTATCTTTGACTTTTCCATCCTGGTGGTGAGTGGAAGAGAAAGAGGAAATAAGGGGAGAATAGTGATGTTTGCCTGATAGTCACACCTCATCTCACATATAAATCTCTTAACTTGACTATCTCTGGCTCCTCTCATTGGTTAACGTCCACAAATGACAGAGGTTTACAAAGATGAGTCTCTCAGTAACATAAGCTTATGAGAAGAACATTAATGTGTTTCAGTGTCCTGTAGAGAGATGTGTTTGTTCAGAGTTTATTCTCTTTGGAACCTATTTTCTCTACTGAATGTCAAATGGAAAGCAGCTAAACAGAAAAGCAGAAAAAAACAAAAGATAATAGGCCATAGTTCCTCTTGGAGTTAGTATAAAGTGATCAGCTAAAAGGAGATTGCTCTTGAAGGGCCAAGAATGTGAAGAATTCAAATCGTGGAAGATGAACAGGGATCAGTGGCAGGGCAATAGTGGTGGCTGTTTGAAGAAAGAAGGAAATAATTAGAGAAGAGGCTGTTTGGAGAGATTTCAGACTTGAAGGGGGACTAAAAGATGTCAGGGATCTACAAAGAGTGTTTGAATCCTGTGTCAGCGGTGGCAAAAAGTAAACTGGAATGAGAATATCAAAAAATATATGTAGCAGAAAGTCAAAAAATTTTGAAGGAGAAGAAAGAGAAGTAAATAAGGAATTAAAAATTAGAAACTGTAAGAAAATAAAAGAACTTAAAATCCTATATTATATTTTTTTTCGTTTTCTTTTTGTAGAAGGGGAACCTTAATGAAACGATTCTCTATGAACACCACAGAGGCATCCATCCGCCATGATTCATACATGTGATCATGGGCGTGCTGTCATGATCTGCTCTCATCTTTGGAAATAGAATAAACAGAAAAAGCACAAGCCTATAACCGACTTCACAAAGTCTGGCCTTCCATATACAACTTTTACAAAACTGTTACTTTGGGAGCAATGAGTTAGTAAGAAGAGCGATTTAAATCTCATACAGCCGGTTGCTGCTAATCTGAGGTAAAGGAACATCCAACCTCTAGGGGGCAGTGCTGTCTCAGGAGAGGAAGTGAAACTGCTGATGGAGGCACTCCGTATTCTAAAGTCTGACCAACAAGTGACCAGGCATTCAGCCAGCCAAACAGATGGGCATTATTCCTGAAAGCTATGGGAGCATATATGTTCATCAAGGTTGTTTTCTATAGAGCAAAATTTTCACCCACAATTGTTCCAACAGCTGTTCACACTGAGTTTATACACTTCCAGTTGGGAAGAGATGTCATTGCCTATTCATCTTTGGGTGGAATGAACTTTCCACATGAAAATGGAAATCACCACAGAAAGTGACTATTCAGCAGCAACAGATAACTCTGATGTCAGTCAGAGCCATTGCAATCGCCAGTGGAGAATGTTTACTCAAGGGCGCGTCCCCAGTTTGTGAGAGAAAGTCTTACATAGCTCATTCTCTACATAACTACAACTCTCAAAGTACTTTAATTTCTTTATAGTAATTTTCTACGTGTGTGCAACACCATTTTTACAGCTAAATCTGATATTTACTTGTACTTCAAATATGGACTCCCAAAGTAAGGAAATATTTTATAGAACAAAAGAAAACTGAAGAGCAAAGGTTCTAATCACCCAGAACATTATTGTCCCTGATGGGAAGTGTGGTCTTAAGATCACACAGAGACGTGGGCCCTGGTAGAGTAGAGGTTGGGTCAATTGCCTCCAAAGGAGTCTAAGTCACATACCCCTGAGTTTGAGTCCTGGGTCCAGGGGGAAACAACCAGTGTAAACAATTAAACAAAGGTTAAAAAAAAAACTAAAGTGCTTCTTCCTCCTCTCTCTTTCCGTCTGTCTGCCTACTCACCTTCATTCCTGCTGGCACCTTTACTTTAAGAAAAAAAGATCACATATACAAACCAGCATTCAAGTGACTTTAAAATATACACTATTTAAAGCTTTTTATTTTTCTGTCTAGTTCTCTTGCTTTTGAATACTGATTTCTAGTTGCCCAGGTTTTGTTCTGTGACTAACCCTGGAGGGCTCCCTTCTGTCCTCAGTGAATTAATTACCAGATCTATTCCTGAAGACACCTGGTATTTTTCGCTCTCCTCATCAACACTGCCATTGTTACGGTTCAAGTCATCATCATCTAGTTGCATTACTGTAAAAGTCTCTCTAGTGTTTCTCCTGACACTCTTCCTTTTACTACTAGTTCCTAAACTTCTGTTAGAGCACACATAATACAAAATGTTTATTGCTCTATCTATTTCACCCGCTCAGTCCATAAGCTCCTTCAAAGAAGGAAACCAGTTTTTGTGTTCATCACTGAAGACTCAATATAGTAACTGTTACAGAATAACCTTCCACAAATATATGCTGAATAAATATTACTTGTTTTATAAACTCTCCTATTATTTTCTCAAGTGAAAAGTGTATCCTTAATCGCAGTTATTTGTATAAAGGGTCTGCATGTAAATACTGAAGTGATATTAAAGCAATATACATGATCTGAGATTGAAATGTTACTTAAATTGTATTCTAGTTTATTCCAAAAGAACTAAGACAGCTTGATTTGGCTAGTACTATGACATAAGGATCACACATCTGATCATATCACTAATATAAGTTGAAAGACTACCAGTTTCAGAATAAATGATAAATTATTCATAATGAAATCCAAAGTGCCTTCATTGCTGCAACCTCATCTCATCCCACTAAATTTCCAAGAATACTCCCCGTCAATTTCAGCTCATTAAATATTCCATTGCACAGGACATTCCCTCCAGAGTCTCTCAGCAGTTTAGCTATCTTAATTCTTGTGTTTCAACCTCTGACCCAACTGTTGGTTTCTACAGGCACTTTGTCAACCCTGGTCCCCCAACTTCAGACTAAATAAAGTGCTCCCCGTCAGACCTTATTTTATTATAATTCTTACAAATAAAAAAGATACCACTGTAATAGCTACATATGTCAGGTTCCAATCTGCAGTAATTCTGATATATACTATTATGGTATCTAATTTAATCCAAATCATAGACTATAATGTAATATAATATCTATTTCATTGACAAGTATATGTTGATCAAAAGTCACAGAACTAGTCATTGACAACAGAGAGAAATTTGGACCCAGTTATGTGCATATAACACCCAAGTCCTGTTGTCATTCAAACTGACATTTATAGTTTGATATTCAGTCTCCACAAAGAGTGATTTCCTTTCAGGCAGGAACTATATTTTTTCATCACTTTTATTTGATACAGCATTTGTAATTTAGCACATACTCAGACAATATTTGCTTTTGAATGAATAGATGAATGAATAAATGAATATATCAATAGATGTATATTAATTGTGAGGTATATAAAAGAGGAAGAATAAATAATAGAACTTTCTGACTTGTCTTTCCATTTAAGTCGAGCTACAGAATTTAAGTAATACTCAGAAAAAGAATGCCTTCTTATAAGCAACAGAATCTACACTAAAATACTGAACATTCAATCATCTGGGGCACAAGCCATACATACTTCAAATAGTCATCTTAACACTTCAATTATTTATTAAGTCACCCATTTCTGAAATACAGACCTAAATCATAAAATCCATTTGTAATTTTCTCTAGGATACTAATGGACTGTTGGAAAATAACCATCAACAAGGGCTTAAAATATAGACAGTATTAAATAAGGGAAACTTCATACTGAGTCAGCTCTCTTGAACTTTGTTGGTTTTGCAGATAGTTGTTTCACATTTCAACCCAAATAGAAATCAATATTTATTTTTTAATAAACATTCTTGCTTAAATTCAAAACCTTGAAGTATGTGGAATGTAGTCCTCAAGTTAGCATAGCACTTTGTGTTTTTTGTTTAAAAAGACTTACAGATTAACAAATATAACAGCTTTAAAAATAAAACATAAGTAAAATCTTTATGCACTACATTTGAAAAGGATGAGTTCTAACACGATTTTCTGTTATGAGCTTTGATAGTAATATACTATCTTGCATATCTATCTACACTTAATTTTTATTTCAGTAATTAAGTGCTACTCCTGAGACAATTCCTTGAGTTTTCTTTAGAATGAATTGATTTTACTCTAATTTAATGTTCCAAATTTAACTTAAAAAAAAAAAAACAAAACTTTAAAAATGTGATTGAAAGAACTTGGCATCATAACATTATATAGATTTAAGGTGTGCATTCTGCCCTCTAGAGGTCAGTGAGTTTAGCAACTTCAATCTAAAGACTGCTTTTTAATCATTTATCTACAAATGCTGCTGCTATTAAACAAAAGAAGGGGAAGTAATAGTGTAGCCTTATTGATATAAAATAAGAAATTATTTAACATTGAATTACTATTTTAATAGTCACTCATCAATGTCTATTCTAGTAAACAATATATGATTATTATATACACATTCTTAATAGCACAATAAAATAGACATTGATGAGTTACTATTAAAAGATATGTATATATGTGTATATATATACACACACATTTTAGCATGTGCCTATTCAGTTAATCAAAATTATTGAAGAACAGTAGAATATTTCTAAAGGATCCAAATATTTCCAAAAGTATTCACACTGACTATTCAGAATGAATAGGATCCCACACAATTTGCTAGATCAGCCAGGACAGGTCAGGTTTGCTGCATTAACAAGCAAATCCCAAATCATAGAGATTAAAAGAACAAAGATTCAAATACTTAATTTCTCATAGCATATGACTAACAGGGGACAACAGGCAAACTCACTTCATCATGGACACTTAATAACAAAGTGATGGAGGCTACATTTTGAAATGTTTCTCTCAACATGATGTTAGGGAAAGAATAAAACAGCAGTCAATTATTAAAGCCTAGACATAATACTTTCACTCTGTCCACAAATCATTCCTACAATTAATTGTATATTCTGCCCTACCTGCTAAGGTAAGTAAGAAAAGTGATTCTTGCATATATCATGGTGAGAAGAAGATATAGATGAATATTTTAAGTTTTTATTGAATTTGTTAATGTCAGCTTCTAGTCATTCTGCATTTATACATACAAACTGGACTTTCCGATTTAAATTAGCATTAACCTATTTTTTCGATGGGTTGTCATTAGATACAACTTCAATGTAGATTTATTTCAAGATTTTTGAGACAAATACATGTTCTCATTAATAAACATACATTGTATATATTTATATATACCTGACTTCACTGTGGCGTATGCTGCCTTTCTTGCTGCTCTATACCACAAATGAATTAAGAAATGCTCTATTTTTCTTTTTGTAAATTCCTATTTCCCTATTAGGCTTTACAGATATAAATTTTAGTATTTCCTAATAAGTATTAAAGATGTGTGTGTCTGTGTGCATAGTTTCTTTGGTATTTAGTATTTCTTAATATTTTGGAATCACATATGGCCTCTTGTTTATTTGACCCTTACTTACCTATATCTCTCCCTTTTATTTATTCTTCTACATTGTAATAGATTCATTGCTGTTCCTCAAAAACACAATGTATTTTGTTAATCTCATGAACTGGAGGCAGGCTGCTTTCTGAACACACCAGCATGCTCCAGCCTCAAAAACTTTGCACTGATTGTTCCCATGCCTGGAACACTCTTCCTGGTACAATATACAAGGTTCTCTATGTACCTCCCTAAAGTAGTAAAGTCAAAATTCATTCTCTCAGAGAGGACATTGCTTTCTAATTAAAATTACTACTGAAACTTACTCAGGTGATGCTTCATATCTTTATTCCCTGCATTTATCACTGCCTAATACACCATGTATTTTATTTCTCTGGAGTAATGCATGCTTCATGGGAGTAGGAATGGGAAATTACTAAAAGGAAGGAAACAGGCATAGGATTGAGAGAGGGAAAGTCAGAAAGTAAATATTTTAATTTTGTCCAGATGTTGGCAGCAGTAGCAACTCAAGGTTGACCACCATTCACTAAAGGGGATTCGCATGCATGTTACAGAAATCTGTAACAAGCTTTAGAGATGGGACGCTCTCACAAAGCTTAATGACCAACCATCTCCTTCTATAGATAGATAAACTGAGACCTGAGGTTACCCAACATGACATAATTAGTTAATGGTAGACTTGATTCCATAGCATGTTTTTCATTCTGCCAGTCTGCTTTGGAATATTCAATGCTGTCTTTTGGTTCTTTCTTTTTCAAACTGTTCTAAATTCTTCAGAAATAAACCCATCTCTTGTCACAAATTCCACTAAAACACACTCTTCGGAGGACCCATGATTCCTTTTGGTTTGCATGCCAAGTAGATTAAATTGAGGAAGTCAAATTTCAAATGTTGCTCTTACCAAACTCCAGGACTAAGTCACTCTCTTCCTTCTACCAACTGAAAATATTTGGGAGCTTAACCTTGTAATTTCCCTTGTCATTTATGCAATGCCATGTAAATGTGTGCCTGATTGCCATCACATCTTTAATCTTTTTCAATACGTACTTCATGGTTTAAATTAACAGGTAAATTTAATGCATATATCAGTTAGGGATAATCCGGGAGGAAAAAGGAACCATGTTAAATTTCCATTGTCATTATTACTACATTACATAAATAACTATATTCACACATAACAGGTAAACCAATTTATTGCATCAAACTGAACAAAAACATCAGGAGATTTCAATAAAAAATAAAAGAAATGATATCCAAACTTTCAAAGTTTCAATGATTGGCACTTTTGTTACTCAACATCCTTTTTAGCATTGTACCTTGAAGCTTAAAATAAGAAATTACCCATGTAAACAGTACATAGTTAGAAAGTTTTCCCCTTTTTTTAATCCTTCCAAAATGCATGCCATTTTTTAGCATGGTTAACAATTCTTAGGTTATTATATAAGATTGACTGGCATTGAAATACTGAAATATCTATTCAACCAAAAATTTCAAATGTGATCTAAATTTCCACTTGATGTATGTAAGAATTACTACAGTCCTAATTGTTCTAATATTCATAATTACTATAGATTCTTGAACAATCTGATGTAGCTACTTACCTCAAATTATATATAAATCAATTTTGGTTCTTGACAGGTATACCTTCTCCATGTCTGCAATTATGTCTTTAACCAGTGAAGGATATTTCAATCATTTGATTTCTGTGAGGTTTATGAAATATGCAATTTTGATTTTCATTTTGTTTTGAATAAATAGATACAGAGAATTTTTGGAAAAACTATCTAAAATCTAAGATTTTATGTTGTCAACTTAACTAGCTGATTCTCATAAACCTAAATTCCTCTGTTATTTCTAGTGATGTTCTGTATTCTCTCTTGAGTGATCTATTAAAATGTGACAATTTAAAGACATTTACCTCTATATTGTTTTAAAAAATGAATCACTTCTAGATTCCACTTTCAGTTATAATTCATCTCATTAAAATGATAACAGAAGTTTTTGAAATAAATAAAAATAAACTAACACAGGACACTATTTTCCTTTCTGTCTGAAAAAGGTCTGGTATTCTAGTTTCTTGCTTTTGTGATTGACTTTTATGTAAGGAACATCTTAGTAAACTTGCTTTCTACAAAGTTATCTTAAAAATTCACAGAACTAACATTTTTATGAATGCATTTTACATTAGTTTTGAGACGTTTGTAGTAAGAAAAAGAGAAATTACCACTATAACAGGTATTTGTGGCAGGAATGCACCAAGACTGATGTGAAATTGTTATTCTCCTGTTTATTTGAGCCAACCTTTGAGATTTTTAAATTTTATTTTTTGCTATAACAAGCTGAGACTATGTGACAAATTGTAGCTAAGTTGCTCATTAACAAAACCAAAATAGCAAGACTGCCCTCCAAATGGCCTTTCTAGTCAGCTGTGAAGGCCTTTACACCAGGCAGTCATTTAGGCTCTGCCTCATTAATCACTAAGCAGTGGCTTTATAAATCCTTATAAAAAACCGGACAAAGCTCCACTAGCCAATGACAGAACATCGATTTTATTGTCTCTTATCAGTTCATCTCACCCAGGGCCCTGATGCTTTCAGGGTTTGCTGGAAGAATAAATGAATTCCTGGTAAAAATGAGAAATCATAATTTGCTTCTATTCTAATTATGAAGATTTGGACTTTGCGATTGACCAAAATGGACAACTAAGGAAATATTCAGATAATTCTCAAAGTCCAGCTTGATAACACTCAAAGAAAATTGTCAGAATTGTAAGAGGGTTAGTAAAGTGTGAGTATTATAAGAAAAATGCCTAACAATTAAATCTTACATATAGAAAATCATGAACTGAAAAGTTTGTCTCTTACTGTTTTAAAAAAATGAGTGCAAAATTAGAAATCAACATTAAAGTATCTATTATCAAATGAAAGCACCTTCGTAAAAACAAGTACTGCTCGAATCAATGTTTATTTATAATAAAAAATTGAAAGATCTTATTCAACTAAAATCTTTCTTACACTCCCTTCTTTCTTTTCTTTCCTGTTTTCTAGATTTCCCTTTCCCTTCCCTCTTCCTCTTCATACTTCTTCTTACATCAGTTTTAACATAGATCACAATTTACTTGAAATGAGCATTCCAGAGAGTAATTTGTATAACTATAATTAAAATATAATCAAAGTATTCTTATATAAGAATGCATGTGTGTTTATTCAGTTTAAAAAATCACTGAATACAAACTACATTTTCATTCATTTACTGTGTGTATCTGTTAGTGATTATGTGTGTATATTATCATTTCTCACTGTGGGAAAAATAGTCAATAATATTTTTAAGATCTTCTAGAGATTTTAGTAAAATGACATATTTAAACTAAACTATTTTAGTTGTGAATGTCCTCTTCATACTTGTTAGACGAATGCAGTTGAGTTGAAAACTCAGTAAGGTTACCATGATCAAGATGAAATTTCTCTCCACATTTCATTCGTATTGCTTACAGGTTTTGCCCAAAGGACTAGTGGTCTCAATTAAAAAAATATTGACTTTAAATAATTTCAAAATGATTTTCAAAAGAATTGAAAAAAAAATAAACCAGAGGATTATCAGTGCTAATTAGGAAAAAGAGTCATCTTTCACTGTTTGCTCAACATTGAATATCATTGGGAGAAACAAAATTCTATTCTAACTATTTCTACCTAATAATATTTTCATAAGATGTTTTACAAATTTAGAATATTTTAGATTTTTTCTAGCCCATTTTCATTTTAATTCTGAATAAAACTGCCTGATATAGCTATTATTTTAATTCAGATTTAATTATCATGAAAGTTTTATGCAGAAAAGCTTTCCTTTATTTTACATTGCTGATCTGACTTTCTAGCAATTAAACACTCCAAGCAGAGGGTATATATCTTATTTATGATTTATTAAGAACTTACCATGTGTCAGAATCTGTGCTAATTATTTTTGAACATTATCTTCCTTAATTTTTGTAAGATATTATCAAGTAAGCTCTATTATAATCTATTACAAAATATCAATATAAGGATTGGGAGATTCTTTTGTTCAAGATAAAACACCAGGTGACAGTGAATAGCTGAAGTCATAAATGACTAGTTCTTTGTCAACTGAATATATACCGTGGTAATCAATGACACATCGACTAGAAGGAAGATAGGCAGATTTTCTCCCAATTATGTTTCTGAAAATATATATATATAAATATATGTGTGTATTTATGTATGTATATATATATATATATATATATATATATATATATATATATTACTCCCCCAATAGAATCATATGTTATGGTTAAAATACTTTTCAAAATGCCACTATTTTCTGAAGCATTACGCTATCTCGTAATCCCACCACTAGTTCATTGATTGAGATTAAATTAGTTAACAAAATAACATAAAATAAAATAAACTTTCTACCAAATACCCTTGAATTTGGAAACAGGACATTCTCAAGACTAACTGATCAATGGCCTTAGAAATCAGGATTGTGATGTAGCCCATTTTCACAGATAGGAGGTGCCAGCTAATGATTTTTACTTGCATTTCTCTAATGATAAGTGATGCTGAGCAATTTTTCATATCCCTACTGATCATCTGTCTATATGTATTCTCTGAAGAAATGGTTAAAGATCTTCTGTCCATTTATTAATTGAATTGCTTCTTATTGTTGAGATGTATGACTTTTATTTATGCATTTTGAATATTAACCCCTTGTTTGATGTATGATGTCCAAATATTTTCCCAAATCAGTAAGTTGCTTTTATGTTTTCATGATTATTTCTTTCTTAGCACAGAAACTTTTTTGTATATTTTTGGTTTTATTTCTCTTACAATTGTTAAATCCCAAAGACTTCTGTAAAGTTGACGTAATGAAACGCATCATCGATGTTTTCTTCTGCATATTTTATGGTTTCAGTTTTTACATCCAAGTCATTAATACATTTTGAATTTTTTTTGTGTATTATGTTCAAAAGTGATAGTTTCATTTTTTACAAATGACTATCTAGCTTTCCCAAAACCATTTGTTGAAGAGATTTTCTTTTCTCCATTGTATATTTTAGACTCCTTTACTACAGATTAATTCTTCATATATGTGTGGTTTTACTTCTGATCTCTCAATTTTTTTTCCATTGATTTGAGTGCTTTTATTCTAATACAATACTGTTTGATGACAGTCATTCAGTAGTATAGTTGAAATCAGTAAATGTGATTGCTTCATTTTTTTCCCCCTAGAATAGCTTTGTCTATTCAGGGGACTTTTAGGGTTCCCTACAAATTTTAGTATTGTTTGTTCTATTCTCTTGGAGAATGTCAATGGAATTTTTACAGGAATTAGATTGAATCTGTAAATCGCCTAGGGTGTGATACACATTGAGGTATGAATCTATTCTCCTGAAATATATAGTATTATACACTACGCTAATGCAGCATTACTTTTAAAAAGGAAAGAAAGAAGGATTATGGTTTTCCTTAGGGAACTGGTAGCAATGAAGGGACACGCAGGAAATTTCTGGAGTGGTAGTAATATTTTGTTTCTTTATCATAGGTGCAGTTTTATTAAAATTCTTCATGCGATGTAGTTGTAATGCAAGCATCTTTCTAGATGTATGTTATACTTTAATTAAAATTTTTCTTAAGCACTATCTACACAGATGTCTTCATAAGATCTTATACATTTAACTTTTGCAAACAGTTGATGGTGCAATGATTGATCTATACTTTCAATTCTGGAAATGCTAAACTTTCTCTTAAGAACTAATTAGCGTCTAGTCCTGATTCCCCAGCATCTGTTTCAGTAAAAGTGATTGATTTTTTCTTTTGAAGTTCCTGTTTATTCTAATGGACAGACCTGTGATCATGATCAATAACCAGGACTCAGCACTTATCAGAGGGAGAAGATTGAAAGGAAACCTATCAGGAAATTTGGCCTAAATTATGTTTTTTTCATACTTTGTTTTCATGAATTAAATATGGCCTTTTCCTCAACTGATGGTTAAAAGTAAGTGGGATCTAAATTTTGAAAGAAATGCCTCCAATCAGTAAGCAACTTTCAGTGACAAGGTTAGGGCAGCAATACTAGTAGCTACCCAGATGATAAGTAAGCTGGAGAACAAAAAGCCAGCACAGTGTTAGCATTACATGAGTGGCTCAGCAGATAAAGCAAACAGGCATCTGTTCCAATGTATATATTAAACACCTTGGATACTGAAAGAAAAGTATATGCCCCGTTTAATTCATGAAACGAGACTTCTGGACCACCAACCCAGATATTTTCTCTTAAGAACAGAACACAGAATTTTGTTTGCCTAATGTTCATACTGCAGCAGTGTCAAATCACCAGACTGGTTCCAAAGTCTAAACAAAAGATGATGATGATCATATTTCAATCTACCACATATATTCTTGTAAATATTTACATTTGATTATTCAATGGCACTCAGGCATATAAAAGTCTCAGCTATTCTAATCATATAGGTTTTTGATAAATAGACTGGGAAGTTAGATCTAGGTATAAAGCCTGGTTTCTTACCATGATTTCAGAGTATTGATGAGGTCATAGCATCTTGATACTGAAGAACACGTAGAACAAAGGTGCAAAAGATAAAAAACTAGAAAAGAAAAGACAAGTTTTAATGTAGCAAGTTAGCAGTCTGTCACTCAATTCATTTCATCTCTGTGGCCCTGTGAGTGGCCCTGCTAACTTGCTAAATGTACAAGAATGCCTGATAAGTCAGATGTGCTATGTGTTCATAACTCAATTATGGCTGATTTATCACATTTGGGCATGGATGGAATGAGTTCAATAGGCCTTATTTTATAGCTAGAAGTAAGAATAAGCAATAGGAATACTATTATATGCTCAGGGAAATTCACCCAGCTGGAGGAAAAAGAGCTTTATACCATCATTAAAAATTTAGTTTAGTGAATAAATCCCAGGAATTATGAGTTATTTTATATTATGTAATAGAATGAAATACACTCTTGATTCTGGTAATAATATAAATGTATAACAGGATATTCAGAAATGCATTTTAAAACTCTAGATCATGAAAATAAATTATTATTATATTTACACTACAAATATTATTATCACTATTTTAAATAACTCCTGGAGGAGAGAATAAAAATTAATGCAAAAGAATTCATTACCATTATTTACAAAAGTTTGACAAAAAATGAGTCAAAATGCTATCTTCAGTAAATACATGATTTACCCTCTTCTACTGGTTTAAGTTTCTCTACACATTTCACAAAAATATAATGCTGTAAGTAAGTATTCTCTACTATCTGTATTTTACAGAGGATTGTGTACCAATCACTTACTTTTAATACAATATGTGCCAATATGCTTTTGAATTTTGAGACATGGATCAATATATCCTTGCAAAACAAAATAAAGTAGCATTGAAATAAAACACTAAGCATATATTTTAACACACTATATAACATTTCATGTTTTTATATAAAACTTTAATTCAGACTCAAATTCTATAGCTAACAAAATGTAGAAGACAATGACATACATTTATCTAAATTTTCCAAAAGAATTCATGAACCAAAACTGGATGCTTTGAATTCAAAAAAATTGGATTCCTCTCCAACTGGGATTATGTGGATTTTGTTTTGTTATGTTGTTAGGGAGGGAAGATGTGAATTAAGCAAATACTTATTTCATTGCTTAGATAGTTAAGACATGAGTTAAATGTTATAAAATGCTGTATACCAGGTCAACCCATATTAGTGAAACAGAATCAATACCTGTGAAGTTGTACACCATTTTGGCTAAATTCTCCAGGTCAACAACTTCAATCATGCATGTAAAACTGTGCTCATAGTTACTAATTGAAGTATTATGTATATACAATGAAATCTGATAACATGAAATGTTAGTACTGAGATATCTAGAGGGAAGTTCTGACAGTAAATTTAAAAATACCGTTAATTATAAGTTCATCTATAATGTAACTGATTATGCAGCTAGAATGTGAATTTCTTTTTGAAAAGAGACCAGTGCTTGGAATTTGCCGAGTGTGTAATAACAGTAGGCTAACTGAATTACTCCACAGAATCTTTATAAGGAATCTACATGTATTATCACATAACCATATACCAAGTCATGAAGTTGCACTGTATCCATTTATATCACTATTGTTATTTTAAACTATTATTTGTTCATTATTTGTAAAACAATCATTTGACTAGAAGTTTTTCAAAACATTATTTCTAGCAGACCACCTATACAAAGACAGTTCCTTCCTTCTTGATTTCTGTATTTACATGCTATCGCTGATGCATTAAAATGACAATCTTATCTTAGATTTTTTAATTTATGGAGGAGAGAAATAAATGCACATCAAGTTACCAAATAAATGACATTCTCAGATGTTGGAAACTTGCCCAACTTGCTTTTAATTCAAACTGTATTCAGAATATGTAGGACCCTTTTTCTGATTTGTTTCATGCCCTATAAATCTGCAAAAGGTTGAAATACCATTTTCTAATTAGTAATATTTATTTCTTACAAGTTTTTGAAAATCATGGAGAAAGAGACAAGAAGGAGGGAGGATGGGGGGGTGGGAGGAGAGAGAGAGAGAAAGAGAGAGAGAGAGAGAGAGAGAGAGAGAGAGAGAGAGAGAGAGAGAGAGAGAGAGTTCAGTGTTAAGGAGAGAGGGGAGGAGGGAAGAGAGAGGGAGAAGTACCTAACATTGACCATAATAGGAAAGGGAAAACGCAAAAAAAAAAACACTGATAGAAATTAGTGGAAAGAATATTTATTGGATAGAGGTCAAAGGCCTACAGTTTGTCCCAATATGCATTTGGACAAAATTTATAGCCTCCAAGAAACCATCCTTATATGTACATGTTTCTCATACACATACAATAAGCATACTATGTCTGAGGTTACAAATTCCACTTCTCATGTCCTCATTAGGTTCTCATAAACTTTTATTTCTCATGAAAAATTCATAGTATACCTATAGACCTCTTTGTTTGGGTGTAACCAGGAAAAGCTTGCAAGGATAAGGAAAATAGCAAGAGTGAGATGGAATTTGAAATTGTGGTGGGACAAAGTACAGTGGATTATACCACTGAACACTTCAAAGAGTTTTTTTGGGTTTGGGAGGGGCTCTAATTTTCAGATTACTCCTTTGTTATATAAGTTACAAACATTTGAGTGTTAGTACAATTTTTGGTTTTGCTCATAGCTCATACTAACTGAAAGTATTTATTTTAACCTCACAGTGTCATGGCCCCATATGTGGAGATTATGATTCAAATTATTGCATTATGGTAGAGTTGTCTACTGTGGAGATTATGATTCAAATTATTGCATTATGGTAGAGTTGTCAAGCATTTGCTTAAGTAGCTTGTGACTATTTTAAAAAATGAATACACCAGAAAAATTATCTGTGCAACTTTGCCTGTAAACCTTGGAAGTATTATCTAATATTAATTTAATGGTGGCCCAAGGTAGAATTCATGCTAAAGTGTGTTCTGAGATAAATGGCAGTGAGAAGGTAAAAATAGCAAGAAGAAAAAACTTTTTCATAAATCGTGCCTCAAAATAGGAAGAAAGAGATAGGGTCATAAATAGAGTAGAGTAAGAGGTTTACTCATTAAATTTAGTTCTTGTAATGATCTCTCTTCTTTTTGCAGATACTTCCTCCATTTTCGTTCTTAAATGAGGTAATCCAGAGTAAGCACATTCCTCTAATACAGCTCTCACACACTGCAAGTATTCAGTAAAGATTATTTCAGTGGTTCATACAGTATGGTCTGGGAATATTAAGTTGACCCTGAGATGTGTTTAGTTAGGGTTATGCAAAATCAAAGAGGGACATTATTTTATTGAAATAGCATTGGTTTATAACACTGCATAGTATCAGGTACATCATTATAAGTAAACATCTGTATAGATTATGTTATAGTCACCATTAAAAATCTAATTCCATCATTCATCATATTTTCTGGAAATGAAGAGAGAAATTTGACTGCAAAGGGCACAAGTGAACTTTCAGAAGGAATTTTTAAATCCCTACATCTAAGATCATTTCTAGGAAATAAGGGTCAGAATATACATGCTAAATGGACACTATACAAGCTTGGAAAAATTGACCTGTAAGAGTTAATGCCAAGATCTATCTTAATTAAAATTATTAGATTTTTAAATATGCAGCAAAAATAAAAGTTCTGGAGGTTTCAAGGCACAAATGAAACCATTTAGAAAGGACAGAAAATTAGTTAGTATTCTCTTGCTGGTAATTTATAAAGCGAGCAAACAAAAGACAAGCATTTTAAGAAAGTCAAGGAAAGAATGAATTGCTAAGATTTTCTATCTAATCAAGCAGTCATGTGATTGTTAAAGTGCAGTAAATCAGGTATAAAATGTCAACTCTCAAAGAGTAGCTATTCTTGAGGGATCTACTATGAAACAACATCAGTCAAAGAAGCAACGCCTAGAAAAACTAACAGAGAACTGATTATCTTTTTTAGATCATCATTTTATTCACTCTTTCCTTTCTGTCACCCTCAAAGACCTGAACTCAGACTGAATCAACATTTGGAGTAGATAATTTACTGGAGCTTATTTTAAGGCCTATTTAAGGCATATACCTATATCTATATGTGTATTTATATACATATATAAATATGTATATTTATACACATATACATATATGTATATACATACATATATACATTTATATACATATAGATATAGACATATATAGACATATATATAGATTATATATAGATACAGATCTTCACAACATATCTAAATGGGAAATACTACTATCCCATTTTATCAATGAAGAAATAGAGGCACAGAGTTTTCAATGACTAGACTCCGCAACTATACCCTTGCCAGCCAAGTCGTAGAAATGCCTGACATACTATGCCAATATTCTTGCAAACATCATTATCTCATGAATCTTGATAGGTTTACAAAAACAGAAAAATGTTTAACACTGAAAAAGTGAGAGAAAATCTTAACTAATCAAGGTGTATTTGTTTAACACTTCTAGACATAGGGACCAATAAAATACATTTCTTGTATCTTTGTCATGTTCTATTATATTAAAGTCAACAAAAATATATAGTATACAAAGGCCAAAGAGCATTATGTCAAAATGTTCCCTCTTATAAAGTGTTTAATTTGATTGTGACAGAATTCTAAATCAATGCTAATCATAGTGAGAAAATACACAGTATCGAAGTCTGCACTTCTAGAAGGGCTCTCCCTTAAAAGAATGTGCATGTTTTATTTTTCAGCTAACACACCTTTTCTTTTCTTTTTTTTTTTTTTTAAGATCAGAAGGAAGGAAGTCAGAGGAAGAAGTAGTTTTTTTGTTTGTTTGTTTGTTTGTTTGTTTTAGAAGAAGTGTTTTTAAGGAAGAAAGGGAAAGGAGGAAGAATCATATTTTTTAGTAATTAATTTTGTTTTTTTAACCCAGCTCTGGGTCTTGAACCTTGGATTTTACAACCTTCACACACCAGCATCTCAGCTGGCTGAACCACATGTGTGTGCCTTGTTTATTTTTCATTAAAGAGAGGAAAGTAGGTAGTAGAAAGAAATGCTCCCATCGACCCACACAGACATACACATACATATATCTATTCCTTTCATGAAAATATATTACAAAATAAGACCTTCAATGTTTGAATATTGCGAGAGCAAACAACAATATAAGAGTTTCCCCAAGATAGTCAATATTTATATGTTGATTGATTAAAATAAATAATTTGCAAAAAGGAATCATGAAACTGGAATGCATATAGAAGACTACGGTATTCAGTCTTCAAGGTTCAGCCAGGAAAATATGAATATATTTACCCCAAGATCAAATGGTAATCACATGAAACTTTTATGGAAAATAAAGATTAAGGCTTTTTTATTTGAGGAAATAGTAATGTTTCCAGAAAGCAAAATTATATTTGCTCTTCTTTATGTTGTCTATTCTTATTCCAATGATTTTCTTACTGTAAAATCTGAAAGGTTATTTTTGCTATTAAATAGGATATTGGATGATTAGGCATTGGGAGTGAATTATTCTTTTAGTGTCAAATTTTCCTGCCAATATAAGTTCATTGAAACTTATTCAGAATTTTTATGAGAGAAAAATGATGTTTTTCTAATGTCTTCTTGAAATTAAGTTACTATGATTTTTGTCCTTTGATTTAATATACATAATAGTCAATTAATAGGTACCCAAAGATTTTATTTTTAAGTTATCTTAAATGTCATAGAGTATTTTTTTTTTCAAATTTCTACAATGGATTCAACAGCATGTTTTTGAGTAAATTGGTATCGATTTTCTTGTTATATTGGTCAGAGATTTTCTTTTTTATGATCACTGTCCAGTTTCATAATCATCTTACAGTGGCTCCATAAGTAAATTAATTGAATGCCTCATTAGTCTCTAAATGTGTATAATCAGTCTTTCCTTCTTAGTCCATGTCACCCACAGTTTTTTAATTGTATCAAATTAGGTGTCATTCATTTTTCTTCACACTTGAGCTTTGTCTACTAGATGACATTTTAAAAAAGCTTTTTACTTCTTGACACTTGATGTTATCTAGACTTTCTTCCCTTCTTTGGTCTTCTTAAAAAGTAATAAAAGCTGCTTTGTCTGACAATCCCTTAATATCTTTTTTCACCACAGCATAGTCCACCACTAATTCTGTATCCATTTGCTCTCACTAAACAGTCTCATCCAGTAGCATAACTCCCATTCTTAGTCATAGGATGATATCTTTATATTTATATAGCTAGAGCTCTAGGATGGCTCTTTCATGAGTTCCCATTCTGTAAATCTTCCCAATGAAAATCTTTATTAACAAATTCCAAATAATTCAAAATTCAAATTATTCTTCCCTCATCTACTCCACTATCTATGTCCCTGATCTACCCACCATTCACCAGATTTTCCAAGGAGTACATGTGCTTCATTCCAAATAAATACATTAACTGGTGACCAAATCATTTTACTTCTGCTCATGACCATTTCTAACTTTCTCCTCTCTATGTCTACTACCACTTATTCTGAATTTTTAAAAATCCATTAGATTTTATTATCATTTTCTACCATATCTTCTTTTTCTCAGTGGCATGATCCCCAATCCATTCCCCTAGAATTTTTCTAAAATTCTAGCTTGACTATATCATCCACTAATACATAACACTTCATCTTCTTAAAGAGTTCCCAATAATCCACAAGAAAAAGTAAAAGTCCCATTGAAAGCAGTTTGAAAAAATAATACAGTGCAGGAGAAAACAAACAGAGGTTATCTAGTTACAATTAAAATAGAATAGAAAAATTTGATAATGTGCGAGATAAATTTATATATACATGGACACAGGATTCAAATGTGACTCATATAGGCTGTCTGACACCAATTTGTGCAAAGAATAAGATGATCATACAAAAGATTGAACTGTTCTCATAAGATTTTTTCCCCATAGAATGCAGATGCTTGTAATACTACATTGTAAGGGAAATTTCTTCCATTGATCCTCAAAAAGTTATGTTATGAAACGGTCAATGTTCTCTGAAACATTTCCACCAGAAAATGCAATAGCTTAGTGCAGCATAATGCCAATGTGAAATCCCTAGAAAAACTGCATGAGGAGCCAAAGCAGTGTGTTTTAGTGATTCTCTGGTGAACCGATTATACGCAAGAATAAAATTCAATATCTTTAAAATACAATGTAATATATTTTACATATATGGCAAGCAATAAATACTCCATGAGTATTATCAAATTTTCAAACTTTTGTTAAGATTTAGTCAGCAACAATTTTTTTTTTCCTAGCAAGTGCCAGCAGCACAATATTTTTGTTATGGCTTTAATTAAAGACAGATATATTGTCCTTAATGTTGAACATAATACGTGGTAAGAGCTAAAGGACATTGAGTTCTCTTTTGTTTTTTTAATTAAGAAGACAAATTGACTTGTATCTGAACAGATTACTTTTTAATTCCCTATAGAATTTATCAAAGTGAGTACCTGCAGACAAGGATCTATATTTCCCTCAGGAAATATTTGGGGTTATCTTAACATCTAAATAGGCAAGCATGTAAATTACTTAGGCTGTGAATAATAGAAAGAAGAAAGGAATAAACAAAATACTTTATGGAATGTAATTAATAATGACTTAACGCATGAAAAATCTAAACATTGGCATATACTCTCCATCCATTTCTTGTTTGTTTGTAGAACTATTTTCTCCTTTGCTTCGAAACCAAAATTTGACACATTTATCCTGTTTCTAGTCTTTATTCTCTTCCATTCCCTTCAATGAAAATTTTTGAATTTACAAAAACAGGTAACTAAATTTACTCTATCCATAGACGTAGAAACATTAGAGATTAAACCAAATCTTTTAAAGTTCACAAAAAAGTGATTCTTGTCTTCTGAAAAGACAGATAAAGACAAAATATATACATGACTACCAAGTCAACAAGAGCATAATTAACAAATTTACATATATGTCTTGGTCATTGCTTAGTTTGCCAAAAGGACTCATGGATAATCTTTAGTTTTATATCTTTATGGGGAGACAAAAGAAAAAGATATTTCTCTCAAAATATCTACCCTTGGGATAGATGAAATTCTATCATTTGAATCAACATGGATGCATCTAGAAGAGATTATGCTAAATGAAAACAGTCAAAAGAAAAAAGAGGACCTGACTTACAGGTGGAATGTGAATAGACAAAACAAAGGAACAGATGAAACCAATAAAACCCTTGGACACATGCAATAGAACTGATGTTACCTGTAGGGAACATAGTGGGGAATGGGGGGCAAGTGGTGGTGGAGCCCACTGGACAATGATGAAAACACTTGGTGATTTGGTGGAGGGCAGAGCGTGCTGACATATATCTGAGGAATGGGGAAACTATATATATGGGGGAATACACATGCACTGACACACACACATATGAGTCTATTTTATGTGTAGAATAAGTTACTACAATTTTAAAAAATAGAAAAAAATCTACTTAAATGTTCAATATAATCACTTGAATGATTCCTGACTCAGTGTTTGTGAGCATTGATTTATGGAGCCAAAATATCAACTATGCTCTGCTACTCTAAGATAAAAATGACACTCCTCTTAGAGCATAGCAATGCTCAAGAAGTAAAGGCTACATATTCAATTCCAAAGAACATCTCTAACCTACGACTCCATTGCTTGGCAACTTTGTTCTTTAAATATGTTTTAGAAGTAGACAACAAGGTCTCCAGCACTCTAGCACACAGATTAAAATATTACCAACTTACTTTCTGACCTAAATCATCTTGTTATTTCTATGACACATTCTTACTACGGATCTTACTAAGTAGTATTTATTCTACCAGTTATATCAACTGGAGTCTGCTAAAAAGCTGACTACACTCCTAGTCATTGATGAGAGCTGTTGTCTTGTGCTAACATTTTTAAAGGTTCTCAAGTCATACTCTGTGCTACCAGTCGTTTAAACAAAGTTCGTACTGTATGACGGAAATAACTGATGGGTTGCAAATTACACCAGGCGATGGGTCTCCTCCATATTTGGCTTTGTGTCCGTGGAGTGATTTTCAGCATCATTAAGCAGAAAACACATCATTTCCCAAGTAACAAGAAATGAAGCACATATCAAGATTGACTTGGCATCTGTTACATAAACTTTCTGTTTTAGATTTGTAGAATTTACATAACACTGGAACAAAACTACCCTGCAAACATACTTGTGGTGTTAGTTCAATTTCCCTACAGTGCCATTCTCTAGTCAACCCTGTCAAGGGTTTATCTGGCTGCTACATTTTATGTCATGACTGTTTTTTTTTTTTTTTTAACGTAAAACATATCTTTAACTTTTTAATTTATTGATGATGTTTAGAACAGTCTCCTACATAATAGATGCCTACTTGAAACTTGAATATTATCAAATATATTGGAAAATATTTAAATATTTACTTTGATAATCAGAACTTTTTGAAATAACCACAATTATCCTGCTCTAAAATTAATTTCAGCTAGAATTATATGAAGGGATTTTATATATAAAGGTTTTCTAGATTTGCCTTTGCAAAGTTCAAACTCAAAGTCATATTTAAAGATTTGTTAATGACTTTTTAATGATCAGTCACAGCTTGTATTTTTCTTTTGCAAAGTGCTATGATGAAGTATTCATTGCCACATATGAAAAAGATTTTCATCCATTATAAGAATAAAAAAGATACGTTATCTTTCCTACTCATTGAATTCAATGAACATTAAAAACTGGGACATCACAAAGTAAGCTAATAGATACATTATGGATTATCACTGTAAAACCAAATTGAATAAAGTTAAAAAGTCCAATGCTATTTCCTTCCAGTAGGGTGATAAATCGTCATTTCCACATCCTTTGAAAGAAGTGGTTTTCATATTCTAAGAAGACATCTTTATCATCATTCAAATTAACTAACAAATTCAGATCGCATTGTAGCCAACTTGAATAAAGACCTTTATCTTTTTGACAAAGCTTTCAAGAACATTGGTTCTTTAAAAAATATTCCAACAGGACAACCTCAATGCAGGACCACCACTGGCCAAAATAAACTGGCTATATTGGAATAATATATTATTTGAAGAAGTGCAGCCTCACCCAAGAGCCAAGAGTGGTCAGGGCATCCAGCTTAATTTAGCATCTACTTTCTAGCTTAGCTCAGTCACCATTGATGGGCATACTCTGTACAAATGTGTACACCATTTTAACAGAACTGTTTCTTTTGGACTTTTGAGCATCTCTACTCACTCTCCATACTATAAATTTCCATCTCACTCTAGTTGGTATGGAGCTATTAATCTACTGGGCAGGAACTACTTCATGACACAGAGTATCCATTTGGATAGGACTGAAAAGTTGGTGAAGCTTGTGGGAGCATCCTGATATTTTTAGCATCTTAGTTGAACTTGTGGAATTTTATGACACAATTGACCTAGTAATCACATAGAATAAAAATATTGAGCTATAGGAATATTCATATTTACCTTCTTTTCCTCCCTCCTTGGGGTGATTAGGATAGTCAACAAGCTGTCAAGCAAGAAATCTATTTAAATGCAATTCTGAATGATATATAGTTTGCCCTCAAAGTACTGAAAGATGCCCAGACATGCCTTGACCCACCTGAAGTCTCTCCCTGAGTGTACTGCATAGAATGACATTAGTTCTCATATATATATTCTTGAGTCAACTAATATTTAAGGGCAAAAGTACTAAGTCTAGCATGTCAACACTTCAGTTGGCAGTCAAATGAAATAAAGGCACCTCATGAGTGCGTCGCTTCTGAGAGAGAAAGGAGAAAATATTGTCAAATGTTTGACAGTATTTCTTCCTACTTTATGCCAATCGATTTCTGCCTGGCAAGCTATGTAAAAACAAATAGTCAAGCTATATTACAGAAAGACCTTGACTTTGCCTTCCAGAGTTGACAATTTAAGGAGTAAAGACAAAATTCAGCCAGTCACAAAATTCCTAATACGGGCCAGAAGTTCCAGTCACTCTGGATTTTTGGCTCCTCTTTCTTTCCTGACTTTCATGAATACTAGTGAACACACGTGGGATTACCTGATTGATGTTGTCCTCTGAGAAACATAGCCACGGCAGTGGGGCTTCTCGCAGGATAAGTGAGCATGATCTGACATACTATCAATTAATGGAGGGCCTAGCTTCATTTAGTATCAAGTTAATTCTTATTACAAACTACTAACACAAATCAAATTAGGGCTTTCATACTTTTTTCCTTTGACTCACCTATTTTTCCATAAAACAGTGACTCCAAAGCCATTCCATTTCATTCTTCACCTTGGATATGCAATCTTTACACTCTTTCCTGCAGTACAAGAAACACAATTCAAGTTGAGTTGAACATTCTTGGTAGGTAGAGTGAAATACAGGGACAAAGTCAAAGTATCAAATATGGCCTATTTTTAGTAAGTTTGTCGGGGGGCTTTCTTCCCTTCCTGCCTTCTGTCTGGTTCGTGCTTGTGTGGTCTTTCTTTCTGTGGTTGAGAGCTAAGAGATGGCAGGATCCAACTGTGTCATATTTTATTCAAGATGGCATCTGTGGCAGCAGTAACATTTGATGTTCATTCGGCTGCTCCAAAGCTATTATTACTGAATTTCCTAAGGTTCAAAACTGAAAATAAACAACTTCCCTTTTTCTTATCCTCTGTTGCCAAGGAATCTTACAAGTCAAACTCTCTTACTTGAGAATTTGGATTTGTTTTCACACTACCTGGAGGGTTTTTAAAAGATTTGATCACATTCTTTGCCAACCACTCAACTAGATTGTGCCATTCTTGCTTGGAAAATATGGTAAAATCAACTCTTATTAATCTGAGTCTCAACTGCTCAGCAATGAAACATACCCTCTAGACTATATTTGCACATAGAGTAGATTAGACACGTGTCTATCTACTGAAATATGTTGACATTGCAAAAGAACATAATGCAATAAAAGTATTCCAATTTCTTATTAAAATCTGTACTTTTTTTTTCTAAAGGTTACTTTTCTCATGATATTTAAAAGTATGCTTGGATGTTGTAAACATTTAGTTATCCAGGTTATAAAGGGAATGGTTGTTAAAGTAGTGCAGTGCCTAACTTCAAACACTTTAAAATAAGTGTATGCTCGGTGTCATTAAAAATATCAAAAGCTTCATTAGTACACAGTTTGTGTTTATTGGTCTTAATGGCCCAGGAAAATATTCCTTTAAAGTTTGACCATGTGGGGTTTTAGTTTGTGTAAGTTAAGTCACCATAAGCAAACTATTTTGGTTTTATTTTGTTTCCTGATTTATATTATGCAGGAATGCCTGTGGTTTGGGAGAACTCTAAGTGCCATTCCCAAATCTTTGCAACATGTTTACTGAAACAGTCCCAGTTTAGTATTATTTTAATATTCAAAACATCAGATGAAGTCCTATTAGATAATGCTCAAAAGATTATAACTCATTGTGGAAACCTGTGAAATGGCACATTTATGCCAAGTTTCCCATCACAAGTTACAGCAAGGGTATTAAAGTTCGAACCAAATATAATTTTCATAGAAATATGTTTCTATGACAATGGCTTCTATGACAAAAACTGCCAGCCTAATTCATCCCATTTTCTCTCAAAGAAATCTGTATCTGCCTGCCTCCGAGGTTGAGTCATAGATAGCTGCATCACCAAATTGTTTTATTATAGCACTGAGTCTGTGAGACCTCCCAGGACTTGAATTCTCCATTTAGGTGCTGCTTTGTCTACATATGGAGAAACTTCAGCCTTGAATTACACTCTCACCCTATTCCAAGTCATTCATCCACTTAACCAATAATTATTGAGCATGTGTTCCTGGCATTGTCACAGGTCTAGATAGCAAAAATGTGCAAACACACACACAAGCCCTATTTCACATGGAGCTTGCAATCCATCAACCCAATGAGAGGAAATGGACTAAAAACAATTTAACAAATAAGTAAATATAAAGTCTTAGGTCATCAGGAGTGCACACAGGGCAAGGTGGCAAAGAGAGAGTGATTGGAGATGGGACAGACAAAATTAGACAATGTAGTCATGAAGAATGAACAAAAAGCCATTTTTTCCTTAAAGGATAGGCAGGCTCGAATGAAGCTGAGTAGGCAGGTAGGGAATGAGAGAGGAGGCAGATGCATTCATTTATATTATTTAGCTCTTTGCCTTGATTATTCCCTGGCCCCCAAGTACCCACTACCCAGAGATGTGAGTCCGCGTCCTGGGGATACATGCGGGCTGCATGCATCTGCAACCAGAGGTGCCAGCTTCACCACTTCGCCACCAGGTCACACCTCAAGAAGCAATTTGAGATGAGCCCTTAATGATGGAACAAAATTAGACAAGGACAGACAAGTGGAAGGACTTTACTGGTGCTAGGAAATCAACGACAAAGGATGAGAAGTAAGACTGAGCTTGGCCTATATGGAGTAGGTAAGAAGGCAGTGGAACTGAGCTTTATGAGGGAAAAAAGAGCAAGACATGAGTGTGAAGACGGCCAGAACCAACTGTGAATGCTCTGTAGACTACAGTGAGGTCAGACTTGATTCTCATTGGGAAAGGATGAGAGGGTTTTGGTAGCAGACTGATATGACTCACCCATGATCAATATGGTTATCTGTCTAAATGTTTTTTCTTCTTTTGACTAAATTTTGAAGCAATAAGCACTATTCTGAGATGGTCAGTTGACCTGGGGTAGAGTCCATGATTATAAAATAGCAAAAATATATTTTAGTGTAGAGGGAAGAGCCCATTGGGGTAGAGTCCATGATTACAAAATAGCAAAAATATATTTTAGTGTAGAGGGAAGAGCCAATGGGCTTGAACTCCCTGGTTACCAATTTTAGATTTCTGGCTAACAGTTCTGGCATGTTCAATGTTTTTCTTCAGGAAAATAAAGAACAACATCCAGTAAGGGATTTATTTATTTGTCTGAGATAGTTTCACCTGAAACCCAAGAATTTTGTAAATGAGGGGGATGAGTTCATTTTCCTCCAGATATCTTGCTAAAACACAAAGAAACCACTTGCTAGAGTTTAAAAATAAATCAACATGATCAGTCATGGCCTCTTCCAGCACTTTTCATCAACCTTAAGTCAATGAAATGGATTGAATCAGCTTGTTTCGCTTCAAAATAAGCTACAGAAAGTCTTGAACACTGATGTCTCTGGTTCTTATGGAGTGTAAAGAAAAATCAATTTTGTTGAGATACAGGACAAAGAGCTACATACTTAGAATAGATTGATGCCACAGAAATGTTGAATGCACAACAGAAGAGTATTTTGTTTTCAATTTTAGGATGATAGAGCACTAATTAGTGCATAGTCTGTTGGCCACTAGAGTCAAGCTGGTAAAACTATGAGGATATTTGGAAATCTAATATATATGCATGCTATTCATTTAGACACAGTTTTATCAGCAAAGTTTGAGCTGTATAGAGAATGAAACATTCTAGACAACAAAAATACCTTACGATTACTTATGTGATATCACAGAAGTTCAATACTTTTAATACAAATGCTTCTAGTAATGACTCTCAAAGTCATTTGAAGCCTGTAAGTGAGAAAGAATTTGGGCCATGGAATACAGGAAACACACGTGCACACACATACACATATATACAAATAATTATGCACTATTCTTTGCCCTTTTTTAATACATCTTGATCACTGTTTTAAAAAGTTTAAACACAAATTTAAGTGGGAGAGAAAAGAATGGCTTTATGATGCTGTGGTTGGGATATGTTTCACGTTCCACTTCAATGTTCTACATGAAAGAAAATGAAAGGAAAAATCTCTTTTTTCCATAAGCAAACGACCATGAATGTTTTCTTCACACACATCATTAGAAGCAAGGCAATGAAAGACCAGATTCAACTCAGCTGAAAAATCGCTTCTAAATTTTTCTTTACTGTTCATCCTCCTTAGGTCTTCTAAAGAAACTTCTGGCAAAATAGTAAGAACATTTTTCTTGCTGGATCCCAGGCTTCCCTATCCAGATGTGAAATTGATGTTTATGAGACTGCATAGCCAAAAGTATTCCATAAACAGTTTAACAACACCAAGAAAGTTTTTTTCTTTTTCAATGTCTATATTTACTGTCTCTATTATAGCATTTTAAGAGATTCAGATTTTAACCTAGAAATTGACTTGTTCTTGTTTCCACAGTTAAAACTGGTGCATAGTACATGTCTAGATACGTCACACATATGCCTCATACCTCTGTTTCATCCTCTATATCTTTACCTAAATCTTAGAAATAACACTTGTAATGACCACAGTGAGCAAACCCAGAGATGAGTGGGGAAGTCATCTCCTAGCTGCATAGAACTAAATTTTCCTACTTGAAATTCCTCAAGTATAGCAAAAAATTTCCTCCTCATATACATAACTTCTTATCTATTTTTATTCTCTGAAGACTAAAATTCTGCATGGTGGTATGAAATCGAACTTATTTTTTAGGGAGTTTTAATGTCTCATATTATAAGCTTCTTACCCATCATCTAGGCCTTATTTACATGTGTTTGGATTAACATGTTTCTTTTCAACTTCCTAACCCTGACACAACCAAAAATAAAAATATGACATTAACAGCAGAGCAAAATCCTTACCCTATAGTTATTCATACACTTTCCTAATTAACTCCATATTGTAAATGTCTGAGTAAAGTCAAATACTTTCTCATTTTGCATCACTTAGAAGAGAAATCCTTTGAAATATTATTTGGCTTTTAAGCACAGAGGGCTAAGTTATGTGGAAGGCTGTTAAGATTGAATCAAACTGAAATACCAATACTAATTAGGATAGCATACAGAGCATACACAAGGGTACACTGAAAATAAAATGTTATTTCCCCCATGATAGCATATATTGAGTTCTTCCCAAGCGAATTTTTTTCAGTTTGAATTAATTTCATTGAAGGAACATTGCATCAAAACATCGTACTGGTTTAAAGAGCGCAGCATAGTACATTCACCTCTGCATTTAGTACATTAAGTTCACCACCATTTCAGTCTCCCAAGTGAATTATAATCAAACTAATTTCATAGTATTTCTTTCATAAAAATAATAATAGCTTCAAAATGTTGTGACATTGACAAATGACATT
This sequence comes from Solenodon paradoxus, assembly GCA_004363575.1. Taxonomy (NCBI): domain Eukaryota; kingdom Metazoa; phylum Chordata; class Mammalia; order Eulipotyphla; family Solenodontidae; genus Solenodon; species Solenodon paradoxus. Next base: position 309,336 of record RJWH01000499.1, read on the forward strand.
TTTATCAATATCTTACACTTTTAAAAAGAGTAAAACATAGATATTTATAACACGATTTTATTGGAAAGGAAATTGTAATTAAAGAGTTAAGTACTTGGTGATTAGTTATAAATTTTTATTTTGTATTTGCTTATGTTGGATAATGAAAAACATCTAGACCTTTATTTTACTCAATAAATAACATAAGGCATCATCTGCTCCTTTAAAATAAGAAAAAATTTGTTTATAAGATGTTCTACTTAGAAACTCTTATGGATTTAAAAAGTAAAGATTTCTTTATAAATATGGCAGCTAGTTAATATTCTTAAGAGGATAAAACAGATCAGGGAATAGAGAATACACATGTGGATTTCTCACCAAAATCAATAGACTCAAATAAACCACAGTTAAATATGGAGAGAAAGAGATGGAGCAGAAGCAAGAGAAGATATAGGGGCAAGGGAACAAATAAATATGCTTAATTTAACAAAATTTCTAGAAAATGATTTCATATTTTTGATGCACTGAGTTGGTTAGAATCAAATATAAAAGAATCCAATCAAGTTTTTAAGACTACCTTTTTGTCAAAATAAACACTATCCTGGATAAAAGAAAAAAACATAATGACTTTTTAAGACTTAAAACTATTTTTGAGTCCCCAATCTTTTCTGAACAGTATGTGGGCAATGAAATCTGATTGTCCTGAAAAAGGACACATTCTCCAATGTTTATTTTAGATGTGTCAAAATATGATGATTGAGAAAGAAGACCTACCAGATGATGGAACCAGGGACCCTGAGGAATACTGGACATGGAAACTAACTCCAGGAATGAAGACTACGCATAGAGTGGGAATTCTCAAAATATCTCCATTTGGGCATTTCAGTAGCTGAAAGCTACTTTTTTTCAATCTTCACTGGATCTCCTATTCTTCCTCTTTCTGAATCAAAGTGGTTACTGCTATATCTTGTCCCTGGTTCACGCCCATAAGAAGGATAAATAGGATACAGTCCTTTTAGACATTTATCTTTGGTCTAAATACAGCCACATGCAGGACTGATGTGAAGCTGATGTGAAAAAAACATAGTGAACTTGACTCGGTCCAGGTTTCTCTATCTCATGCTGGAAGGAATAGATGGATAATTTGCATATGACAAAAAAGTAAGCAGAATATAACAAGGTGGTCAGCAGGGATGACTGGTAGTCAATAGTGTTTATAAATATACTGATTCCTCTTCTTAAACAAAATGCAAAGTCACCACTTCCAAGCTGCCTGAAGCATCTTTGTGTGATTTGCTTTGACCAATGAAATATGTACATAATGACAACTGAAGGAAGTTTTACCAGATAGTGCTTGATTTATCATGATCCCTTTTTCAGTCTCAGCTTTAAGTGAGACAGCCTCACCACTCACCTGCTTTTGGGCATGTCCAATGATGGAGACATTGTGTGTGCATGTGTGTGTTAAAATTACAGAAACATCTAGCCAATCCTAACTAGTACATTTCAGGGAAAAATAAACATAAGAATTTAAAAAGTGAATAGCATGGTGATAGAAGAAAACAATGAAGATCAGAAAAGTAAAGAAACAACAAAACTTATAGTTACTTGCACTCCATAGTTGAAGAATACAAACATTCTTTTCAAACATATGAAGAAAGTTGAGAAAATGAACCATGTACTAAGAAATAATAATGTGATGTAAGACAAGACTCATAAAGTAATAAAGGATCAGTGTCATACACTTTCTCATAATGCAATTAATCTAGAAATCAACACAAAAAATTATATCTAGGAAAACTCAAAATATTTGAAAACTAAGAAGTTTGTTACCAGAGAACATAAGAATCGAAAAAAATTTATGGAATAATTTAGCAACTATTTAATTCTAAATAGTAACAACATAAACTATATAAACACTGGAAAACAGATAAAGTAGAACTTACCAATTTATTTTCACAATACATATATTAGAAAAGAAAGACTGAAAATTGAGTCGATTGTAATCTAAAGACATTATAACAACAAAAGGAAAGAAAACTCAAATGAAATAGAATCAAGGACCCCATAAAGATAAGAGAAGACATTGGTGAAATGAAATAAATGTACAATAGGAGGATAAAAATGCAAAGGATGATTCACTGAAAAGAAAAATTAAATTGACACCTCAGGCTTGACTGAACAATTTAAAAATGGGAGAAGCTACAAACAAAAAGCAGTATGAAAATGGGACAGAACTATTGATGTTATAGCAATCGAACAGACAATGAGGATATTGCAAATAGCTTTTGCCAATAATATTGAAGATTTCCATTAAGTGCACAAATTTTTTAAATTACACAATTTATTCAAAGGAACAAAAGAAGAAATATTATTACAGTCTCAGGAAATTTCCCCTTAAAAAGCAAGAAATTTCTAACAATAACTTAAATCTTCCTACAATGAAGACTCCAGACACAACACAGATCATTTGAATGGCATATTCTACTTAACAATTTAGGAACAAATATTTCCAGTGAATCACAAACTATCATTCCAGAGCATGGAAAAAGAAAACACTCTCCAGATCACTTTACAATGCAAAAATAACTTTATACAACATTTCAAAGGACAAAAGAAGAAGGAAACATTTAGGCTGATCTCACTTTCCTCATGAATATAGAAATATCCTCAACTAAATATTAATAACAAAATTAATGCTATCAGGAATGTAAGTGTTCTTTTAACTTTTGAAAATAAATGAGTGCAATTTGTCACACTAGCAGAATAAAAAGAATAGTAAAACCATACATAATAATTACTGTATTAAATTCAGAAATTGCATTTGATAAAAATCAAGTATTCAATCATGACTTTTAAAAGGGTTTCAAAACTAGCAATAAAAACTTTTTAATCTGATAAAGATGATCTATAAAAGGTCCCTGTAGTGGATAGTTTATTTGATTGTGAAACATTGAAAAGATTCCTGTAAAATCTGGGACAAACATGACCACTAATTCTGCTCAACTTTATATTTTAGGCTCTATCTCCAACAGTAAAGCTATATAAATAAATAATGTGAAAGCCAATTTTCATCTTTCACTGTCTTCATGACATGAGTATATTCATGCAAAGAATGTAAGAAAATACAGATAAATATTTAAAGTCTACAATAAAAATTAAGAGGTGTGCTGACATAAAGTCAGTACAGAAAATACATCAAATACATCAGTAAAAATGGAATACATTCATAGAATATTATGAACATTTTAAAATTTCAAAAGCATCAAAAAGTAAGACACTATGTAAAACCATTAATGAGATAATTATAAAATTTAAGAAAGATATTGAAGAAGTTCTAGGAAAATGGAAAAAATGCACCACAGTTTAGGATTGGGAGATAACAGTGTAAGATGTTATTTCTCTTCAAATTGAAGATACACAGTAAACTAATCAGATTCCTAATAAATTTTCCTTAGGACACTTCACAAGTTTAGTCTTCATTTTTATGAAATCACAAAAACTATAAGAATGTCAAATCATTGATTAAAAAGAATTAGATGGGGATATTTTTCTAAAAATATATAAGGGTTCATTATGAATCTATAGGAAACAAATGCTACGGCAGTTTGTTGGGCTATAAAACTAATTGGTAATCACTTTTGTTTTCAAAGTCTAAGAGTATTTTTGTTGTATTTTGTTAACTCATTTACTTTGTTTCTTTATATTCCACATATGAGTGAAACAATTAGGCTTTTTTTTGCCTTTTTTCTGCCTTATTTTGTTTTACACAATCAACTCAATTTTGATCCAAACTGTCTCAAAAATTAGGATTTTTTTTTTTTAATAGTTGAGTAGAATTCCACTAAGTATAAATACCATGTGCTCTTTAACCAGTCATGCACTGATGGTCATTTAAGTTGATTTCATGGCTTGGCTATTGTGAATTGTGCTACTATAAACACAGGATTGCAAATATCTTTTCACCAGTTCTAAAGTGATATCATCGCTCTTTCTTTTCCTAGTTTCACTATTACAATTTTTAATAAAAATTATATATTCAAGATATACAACATGATGTTTTAATATGCATATGCATAGTATAATTATATTACAATCAAGCTAATTAACATACCATCTCCTCACAAAGAAAAAGAAGCTGGTTTCTCCTAGATCTTAGAGAAAATAGAAGCTATTAACGCCTCAAAAAAACTTATAAAAAATATTCTTGGTGTGCCCTGTTGGAGCAGTGGTTAGGTCAATTGCCGCCAAATGAGAACAGGCCACATAGCCCTGGGTTTGAGTCCTGGGTCTGGGGAAACAACAACCAATGCCAACAACAAAATGAAAGTTAAAAAATAAATAAATAAAGTGCTTCTTCCTCCTCTCTCTTCCTAACTGCCTGTCTGCCTGCTTGTTTTCATTCCTGCCTGCAACTTTCTTTCAAAAATTTGTTCTCACTATATAATTCTCTGCATTTACTAATTTAACAAATATTTAATAGATACTACTATGATGGAGGCACAGTGTTACCTGTTTAGTAAACACCACAATGATAATGTTTTGTACATAGCACATCTGATGATTTAATTTTAAAGGTAGAAATTCTGTGATTTTTTTTAAAATAGCTCAGCATGAAGCTAAACAAAATCCTACATGATGAAAAGAATTTGATAGACAGAAAGGTATGATTTGTATAACTGGAACAGAAAATCGCATGGTAGAAAGACCTAAGGGAGTAACTTTATTGATTTATCACTGCTAGAATCTTCAGCATCTGGCTGATGACCAGTGGAACACACAAGTATTATAAACCCAGTTATTGTGAAGATAACTAAAGTTCACTTTTTGTTTTCTTTACATAAGGCAAGAGTCTATATGCTCTACACGAATCTAGAAAAATGATTAAAGTGACCCCAGAAGATATGCTGACAAAATTTCCTCTAGTTGTCCTCAGAGTTTTAACTAAAAATAGGAAGTAATGGAAAATCTAAGTCTACATAATCACAGAAAGAACCAGAAGGGCCAATAACACTCAAATTTTTCTCTCATTTTTATGAACTTCATAAATATGAAGTAGATCCTTGACCTAGTATGAGGAATTATCTATTACAAATTAATGGTCATATATACTTTTATATCTGATTAGATAAAATATGAGTAAGATATTTTGTCACATGCAGGTAATTAAAATGCTAATAGGCACAGTTCTTTCCATAAACTTTTAAAAAATATCCTAAGAATTTAAAGTCAAACAAATTAAAAACAAAAATAAAAATGCCAAAACTTAATACCAAGTCATTTTACTAAAAGAAGGAAATTCCCATTATTTTCCATTCACGAAGAAGCAGACCATTTCCCTACAGCAGTTACTCATTTGGAAGATATGTGAAAACTAGCAGTTACTTGGCTTTGGAAGGAATGACATTCTGAAAGGGTTCAGATGCATTTTTATAAATGTGGATTTTTGTTCCACATTTCATTCCAGTCTCCATGACCTGTAGAATACTCATAGAAACTTGAAAACAAAATGTATTTCCTTCTTCACCCTTCTCCTTGCCATTGGCAAAGCTTGCTTGTTTTCACATGTTTCAAGTTAGCTGAATTAACATGACTGGATTTGTTTAGCAATGACTTCAAATAACTGGGACTTTTAGCAGGCCTTTTTGTATTCTAGCACTATTCGTAATACTATCAAAGACAGAAAGAGCACTTTTTGGTAAAATGGCAATGGTTATGATGGCAACAGTAAGTTTTCCTGAGGTGCAGGTAAGAGGAGCTAAGGAAATTGAAAAATGCATGTAAGGCTAAATAAGAGCTTCAAAAGAAAATATTTCAAAGATTTGTGTGAATAAATATTTTCAGAGCTAGTTTTTATTAGCATTAGGTTCAAGAGTTCCTCTTCTACAATGTATTTAATACTTGCACATTATCCTACTATGAGTGTATTTTATTCATCTACTACTGGTATTTTGTTCCTTTTCAGGATTGTATGAATAATCATGAATCACATGATTTGGTGTGCATTTTTTATGATTTTCATAGGATGCATGCATTGAGTTGTAATTGCTGGCTCACAGGGGTCAGCAATATCATTTCAAATCTTGGGAGCATTTTCCACATTAGTACACTTACCAATCCCAAAAAATGACGCTGCCATCTAAAGGCAGCACTGTGTAAGATCCCCACCAAAGCAGACCAGAAGTCATTAACCTAATCTGACCCCAGAAACATATTTTTATAGGGTTTCCTAATCATATTCATCATTTAGCAGCGGACCCCCTCTAGTTTCTTTATAACAGTAGTTAAAAATTAGTATTAAAAATAAGCAAGGCAATAAACATTTCTACCTGCTTCACAAAAGAAAAAACAATCCTGACCTCAGGAAAGCTTTATGTCCTATTTAAATTCATTTACGCTTGACAGAATAATTTTATATTCTTCAGACAGTATGCTGAATTATTTATTCAGCAATTTGTGCTTTAAGGTCATAAGTGATATTGATTTCCATTTGAATGAATGTAAGAGTATTGGATTAGATTGTAGTGTTGCATACTTTGCCTGAAATATTCCTTTCCGTGGATAAATTGAGAAATTAATTAGAATATAGACTTATTTTCTGGTTTAACACATCAGCATTGAACAGAGGTAAAAGAAAATGCTGGTTTCCATTTCTGGGTAATAGCACAATAGAACATCTATTTACCTAACTCCCTCCTGAAAACATAAAAAAATTGACTATTAAAAAGGTATAAGTAGGTAAGAAAAAAGGGCAAATGTAGTGATATGGTGGTAGCCTACACATTTCCTTTTGCATAGTCAGTACATCCATCCCTAAGCTGCTGTAAATAATTATTGCTGATTGGCTCACAGATCTGCTTCTCACAAGGAACAAGATTCTAAAATTAGAATTTGAGTATGAATCAACTGGCAGAAATATGTCGAAAAGGCCACTATTGCAATTGGTGGGGTAGATGGAGAATGGTTAGCCCCTGACTCAGTAATTGTGCAATTGTTAAAACATTCATCATTAATGAACCATGGGACAATGATGGAAGGGAGTATATCGGCTAGTGCAATATTGATGTACTTGAGAAGAATGAGGGAAGAGATGTTTGAATTGGGTGTCTGTGACTAAGTACCATCATTCAGTGAAGAGATATAATGACAGGCCCAGGGTGATCAATCACTTCTTCAGGAAAAAAATCTGAAAGCCAAGGGACCTCATTTAAGGAAGTTCTATCTCCAGCAGATGGGGAACAGACAGAATGGAAATCTGGGTTCTAACCTAAATTGCCAAGTACAGAAGATTTTGAGAAGATTAAAAACTGCAAAAATAAGAGCCGATAAGTGAAAGAACTCATAGGATTCCACAGAGCACATTCATAGAAGACTTAATAAAAGCATAGGATACAGTATAGTAGAAGGAGAATGTAGGCAAACATCAGGGTCCAAGAGACTTTGAAGTGTAGTGTAGATACTCAGGGTACTTCTTACTTGCATAACAGCATGATGTGTCTCTGGATTGAACCTACAAGATTTTGCAGACTTGGTTGGAGAGTTTCTTAAAAGCTTCCATGATGATTCTCCATCCCCTTGTGATCAATTAGTCAAACCAGACTGCATTACCAGTTATGCCAGTTACAAGTCATCAATAAACAAATCAGCCTGGGTCCCACCAGGGAGTTCCAAACTTTCAACAGCATGTTATAAATCATGCATTACCCTACTACTTTATTTGGTCGAGTCAGTGCTCTACTTCTAGGTGTTCAAGCACAGAACTTCCGCCATCCATCTGTAAAAAGAACTATGCTACGGAAATACTTGGCTCTACTAAGTCACCTATACCAAGTCAAATCCTTACTAGAGAAGAAATGGGACTCTAAGAACTGAGACGTGACTATCTTTGTAGATGGAGTTTAAACCTTGAACTCCAGTTGCCCCCAATCATTTTGGTCAGGCAGAAATGGTCTGTTTCTTATTAGAAACCAGGGGCCGCTAAGTGATCTCCACATCAAGGCAGTATAAGAGGTCCTTCATTTTTGTCCCTTCTTTAACACCTAAAATTCATCATCCAGCCACAAAAAAAAAAAAAAAAATGGCCCCTGTGAGAGCTGTGGGATCCAGCATCACGCAGACCCAGTGGAGAGTCTCACCAGTCTGTACATTAGCGGTAGGAGGACACACTTTGGCGTGGGTTGTACAATGAGCAGGAGCCTGGGAACTGCCCTGCAGTAAAGACTTGAACAGACCCCTGCAGGTGTCTCTTACCTTTGGGGAAATCGAGGTATTCAGAGATGTTCTACTGTTCCATTAGAACAACAACAAAAACATAAGTTCAGACACAATGGCATAGGTAATAGGAACTCTGCCAGCACCACCTCTAAGCCAGAGAGCTTAGAGCAGGAGACGGTCATCTATCTTTCCTCTGAGGCAAAGGGAGAGTGATGAGTGAGTGCCTGCTTCCTCAGACGTGCAATGCATTGTTATAGAATTTACTTCTCTCCTGCTGCACCCAAAGGATTAAAGTGGGACTTTAATGACTGGGCATAGGGAGGAGAGAGGGAAAGAGACAGAGACTATTAGAGGGCATTCTGACTGCGCTCTAGACTCCAACAAAAAGCCCAACCACAATTTACTTGAGAATTCCCTCAGCTGGCTCAAGATCACACCAATAAAAGTTGTGACTCCTTTCACACTTCCCTCAGCTAATTTTCAGATCTAAAATATTATAACTGAAAGAAGGGTTGGTTCCTGAAATGACACAGTGGGTATATTCTGTAGAAATTCCACAAGTCTATCCTTCAAAGAAGAGTCATTTTCTTTCATAAAAGCTGAAAGGGGAAGGGGCATATCCTAAGTTTTTATCTATCATTATTGTTAAACACAGGGTGTGAGATGTCATTGAAACCCAGCATCCCCAAGTTAAAATGTGAACACAAAGGGGCTAGAAAATAAATGGAGTGCTTTTCTAGATCCAGGTAATACGGGATCTACTAAGTTCATTGTACTACTTGGTGGGTATTTTTCCAGCATCCAAATGTTTAATAAAAATAAACATACTGAAGTTGATGTAAACTTCACCTATAGTCTAGACCTGTGAGAAAGAGAACAGTTGAGGAGAAGGCACATTAGAATCAGAAGTTGCCCTCTTTTTTGGACCAAGACAGTAAACACACACACACACACACACACACACACACACACACACACACACACCAATGAAACAAACAGATGAATAAAATAACATCTGTCTAAGGGAATGGAAGAAATTAGTGCCACTCTCTATGACTAAAAATGCAGGGATTATTATTTCATTATATTATTTTCATCTACCAGTCATAACCCTAAAATTCCTTTTTTCAATAATTGTATCATTGTTCTTTTAAAAAGTGTCTGTAGAAATCCAGAAGCTCTATCCAGGTAACCTGATTGCATCATCTCCATTCTGCCATTTTTAAAAGGGAGCTATCCGCCTCATCTCAGTTTCCCACCTACTCACTTTAAAATGAAAATCTACCAAGAGACTCATCTCATACACAGAAGTTCCATTTAGATTTTCCATACACTGCACGGCTCTGTTAGGGAAACAGATCTAATACCAAAATAACAGGTAAACCAAGACAGATCCTTATAATAACCAAACAAGTTCTTCATTCTAAGTATTGTAGGTTAAAGTAAAAAAATTTGAAGCAACCATATGAATAAATCCAACCACAAGAAAATACCAAGACAAATAAATAGCCCTAATTGTCCCAAAGGAAAAGGACATTTATAAAAAATTGAGAATTTTTAAAATATACTTAGCATTTAATAGTTCAGAGAAAATACTGAATTCACAAGTTTCTGTGAGAACAGAGCATCAGAGAATATGGTAAACGAAGCATATAGTAGATAATTATTTGAATTTCAATGACTATCCTCCACTTTTTAGTAAAAGAAATCTGATTTTTGATGGCACACATTGCTTCTCAGTTAAAATAGTGTTCAATTTCATTGAAACTGATAAAGAGGTTATGTTACAAATTCTAGTCAATGAGATGTATCTGAAAGTATTATACAGACTACTGAAAGCATTAAAAGTCTCCTAAAAGAGAAGTGGAACAAATTTTCTTTTCCTCTTTTGTTTATTTGGATCTGAATGAAGTCTTAATGTCTGTAATTCACAGCCATCTTCAACCACGAGGCATGTTATGGGGTGAACATATGGTGTTCATATGGTGAAGCCACACCACAATGTGATGGCATTGGAGCCTTTGGGAGGTATAGGTTTAGATCAAGTCAAAGAAAAGCATGTAAGAAATTACTTCTCACATGTGAAAGAACAAGAAGGCAGCTGTCTTCAAGTCAGGAATAGAGCCCTCTTTCTGGTTTAATAAAGCAACCAAATCAACCAACAACTTCATCCTAGACTTCTTAGCCTCCACATCTATGAGAAACAAATTCATTTCTCTTAAGTCACTCAGTCTCTAGTATTTTTCAGAGTAGCCTGAGTGACTGAGACAACAAGTGCATCACCTGGGAACTATAAGATGGAGATCAGTTCCCTAATGACCAAGAGCTCCAAGTAACTCTGGATTTCATCTATGTAAGAAATGAACTCTCCTGCTCATGCTAAATTTGGTTAGTGGCAATATTAAGCATAAATTAATCTTAATTTATAAAAGAAATCATCAGACCTTCTGGAAATTAAAAACATGACTGGAGAAACTAAAAATAAAATTGCACTGGGAGGGCTAGAATATAAAGTTGAGAAAGCTGAGTATACTATAAAGTACAAACAACAAATGGATGAACATTTTAGAGAAGAAATGTTAAAGAAAGTATCCAGCTAGGCTAACATTTGGATAATAGGAAGAAATTAAGAAGAAATCATTTTGAAAGATAATGGAAAAAATTACCAGGGCTAAAAAGAGGCCTTCGAGATTGGAAATTTACAGAAATTATAAACTGAATATTGGTAAGTTAGGCATATTATCGTGAAATGCTAGAATATGTTCAATAAAGAAAAAGGCCTACCAGCCTCTAATCAGAATCAGTCACCTAAACTCAGTATGCCATCAAACTTGTCATCAGCAACATGGAGAAAATGCCTCCAGAGTTCTAAGGGAAACTGATGCTTAAACGAGAGTCCTACACCCTGCCTAAATCTCTATCATGTTATTAGTAAAATAAAGGTATCTTCCAACATGAAAGAAATCATAAAATAAAATCCCCTATAGTAAATCACATAATGTAAGATAAATTCTAGAAAAGTGATGGAGAAAACACAAGATAAATACCACATAGTATCAAGGAAAGAAAACGACAGCGATGGGAAGATTCAGGGTGGCGGCTACACAAGATACAGGCAGGAATCTTATTTTCCCACAGTTTGGAAGCAGAAATTCCCAAGAAGCAAAATAAATGATAGAGACACATACATACACACATAGCTACAAGTCTATTCAAAGCAGAGTTGAGTGGTTCTTTGAGATATTTTGTCTTTATTCCTTACTAATTGTTACTAGAAGTAACATAAGAAATAAAATAAATGATAGAGATGCTAGGGAAGCCATAAGGGAGGCCTATAATGACTAAGAAATTATATAATGACAAGCTATAAAGACACAAATACAAACTCCAGGATAATTAAAAGTCATCTAAAGAAAATCATGTTCAAATTAAGATATGTTATAATTTTAATAATAATTGAAATATTACAAAAAATCGTTATTTTGGTCTTGATCTAAGGACAGTCTCTTTGAGGGAAACTAATGCAATGATGTAGGACTCAAAGTGAAGAAAACTGTCATCCTGGCACATTACTTAGCTCTGCAGAGAGCAACATTTACTAGCCACAGTCACTGAGATACTATTTTATTGAAAACCAACCTATAGATAAAGTATCAAAAAAGAGTGACTACAAATAGCACATACCATCAACTTTGAGTATAAAAATAAGGGAATCGCACAGAACGCAGAAGGTATTTTTTGAGAAAATAAATTAGAAGACTACGACTAGACTAGAGAACAATGGAGATATGATTTAAATAAGTTGGAATAAAATATGGAGTTTAAATATATTTTCATCATAATATACAGTTTTAAAGAACAAATAAGAACGTAACTATAAAATATACGTGCAGGAAGGGAAGGAAAACCATGGTGGTGTAAAATGAGATTAGATCCTTTTCTGTAGCAGAGTCAGATATTTTCTCAAGGGAATGAACATCAAATGACCACATGAACTCATTCTTGGGATTTTTAAGTAAGTTTGTGAAATTCTTTAGTTTACAAGTGCTTGTGTTTAAAATATTTTAATGGCATCAACAAATTTGAGCAAACATTCTCAGTAAAGATAATTAGTTGCACTTCAAATGTCAGACTGACTCAAGGTTAAGTCCTTCACCAAGTAATTGACCCCCACCACCCAGCAATTGAGGTGGAAGAGAAAGAGGAAGGGAAATGAGGGATGGGAGAGGGGGAAGGGGATACAAAGGGACAAAGGGAACTCTTAAAGCAATAGAATACAAACAATACTTTGTGTCACAGACAAGGAAAGCCATTCTCTATCTCTGAAGGCCCAGCCCAATTTTACCTGCAAGATTATAATGAGGTGACCCTCAGCAGACAAGGCAGCATTAGCAGTAGGATGAGAGCAGCAGGACAAGGCAGATGTTCCCTTTATTCAACCCCATGGCTGTCTCTCCAAAACATGCAGTTTCTAGATTGTATCTTTCTGGAAGCCAACAGCCTAAAATATAATCACCACTCCAGAAACCGAATGCTGGAATTTCTCCCAAATGGATAGTTCTACAAATCCCCAAAGCAGTGCTGGAGAATAATCTGGTAAAAAAAAAAAAAAAAATATATATATATATATATATTATTTCTTTTATCTGCTTCATTAAATGTCCTCTATAAATGCAAACGAGTTAAAATCCATTGTATCCAATACAACTTATGTTTCAAAAAAGAAATCTGTACTTCAATGAGAACAAATTTGTCAAAATATTCTCCTGTGTGATAGGGGAATAGCTTTAATCCCGGAAGAAAAATCGGTGATCCTAAACATTTCATAACTATTAGAAATCCCAACTATGTCACAATTAATTAAAATGGTAGACATTCAATACAAACTTAAAATGGAATATCATAGCCAGTTCAAGAATATTTACCTCATAAAAGAAACAAGAATTCAATTAGCTCAGATTTGCATCATTCTCTGAGAGAGATTTATGTATTTGTATAAAATGCCCACATTTCAAGTCAACCCCAAATTTCCTTTTGCGATTAAAATGACTAAAATACAAAGACCTTAAGTAGAGGGTCCAAAAAATGTTCTTGCTGTATCTTCCTTCAGAATTCAATGCAAATACACTTTGGAGTCATTAAACCATTAGGGATTGCTATTGGTTCCTTAACAATGTTTTTCTGAATAATTAAAATGCAATAATGAGTTTAAGCCATTGAAAAGCAGGCAAGTCCTGGTGGAGTAGTGGTTAGGGCAACTACCTCCAGCTGAAGCATAGTCCATATACATCACAAAGACCTGGGTTTACCTTCAAGTTGGGAAGAGGAACCAAGATATACAGCTAAATAAAAATAAAACGAAGTGCTTTTCCTCCTCTCTCCTGCTGCGTGCCTGCTTACTCACTTTTATTCCTACCTGAGCCTTTCCTTAAAACAACAAAAAAGAAATTTAAAGACATTATTTCATTTTTTATATTTTTAAAGAGGAGAAAATTTGTGAAAAACAATTTAGACAATCTTGATTAATACCTAAGGAAAAAGTCAACTACACCTCTAAACAAGCAGCCAACATTATTGATTAGACTCAAATCAGTATATCTTATCTCTATGATCAATATCTAGACTGGACAGGATACCGGCATTTCTTTTTTAACCTTTCTCACCAGGTTATGAAGTCTGACCTATCCAGAAGTAGAACAATGACATTATAGGGACACTGGATTTCAGTGGAACAGGAATCATTCCTAGTTCCTGAGTAATCTTTGGAGAGTTTCAGAATCTGTAACATTCTGTTCATGCATCTTTTGGGAGAGCTTTCCTGCTCGAGTTAAGTTTCGACAGATTGTAGTCACGCAGAAACAAGCTTGACTCCCCTGTCTCTGGGCAACCAAAGAACTGACCATCTGGACTCCTGGTTTGATAAAGACTTTTAGGGAGCCAGAAAAATTCCTGGCAAGCGGAAGAACATAACTCAAATGGAATTCAGCAAAATTCTCAAAGACATATTACATTCAAACATTGTTTCATAAACAATTTGGACTTCACAAACATACAATTTAAAACTGCAACAGAAGACTTTAGATTTAACAATGAAGGATGATTATTTGATCACATAATCTATTGATCCGATCAGGATTTTTTTTTTAAGGAAACATGTAGGCAGTAATGAAGGTGAGCAGACAGGCAGGCAGTTCAAGGAAGAAGTATTCCATTTATTTTATTTATTCTATTTACTTATTTATTTCCCCCACCCCACCCCTTATCCCCAGCCCTGAGATAGGGAATACAAGTGTTCAGGAAGTATGTGGACTACATCAGCGTGCTTAACCATTAAGCCACTAGGACATGTCAGGACAATTTTTAAATGTGGAAGGAAGTACTATTTTTGTTTATTTTACTGAAGAAACATCACACCATAACATTATGTAGCTTTAAGGTGTGCATCATTATAAATCAACATCTGTATAGGACATAGTAAGTTTACCACCAATAGTCCATTTCCTTGGTTCACCATGTAATTGACCCCCATGGCAATTGATCCCCAGGACAACCCCTGACAAATCAGATGGTGCAGTCATACTAATGGCAACGAAAAGAGAATTAGGAGATGTTTGCTTTCTTGGTCAAATAAATCCATGATCACATAACAAGTCATGACTGACAAGTGAATTCCGTCATACTTGCATTTTTGTTACCTCTAAAGTGAACACATTCCAATGTTCACCCTACCTATGACATAATAATTTCATCTATTATAAATCTTTACCAATTTTCCAAACCTGAAACTGGCCCCAAGAGAAAATCACTTGCCAATAGTTATATTTGGATCCTCCTTGATGTGGTAACACCAAATTCTTGTCAAATGAGTAATCACAAATATAATCCCTCCATAGTGAACGTCACATATTTTAAAGAGAAGTATTATCCCTGCATGGCTGAAAATATACCAAAACTCAATATTCTAAGGGAAAAATTAATCCTGAGCAATCTTTCTAAAGTAATGAGTTATTAATTTGGAATTTGGTCTCACTGCTATAGAAAACGTGGAGGAATACGAAAGAGTTTGTACTCTTCCTCCAAAAAGAAGTCATGCAAGAGGGAAGCTGAAATTGTCAGGCTTGGGACATGGGATGAATTCTTTGCTTGGTGAAGAATATGGAAGAGGCCTAATCCAGAAAGCAAGTGAATCCTTGCAGACTGAGAGAGGAGGGGCGGCGGATGGAGGGTGTTTGAACTCAGTTGGCCTTTTATAGATCAAGATCACAATGTAAATCCTTCTTAAAAGGATGGAGCAGCGTCTGAGAAATAATACCTACAGTACTGCAATCCTTGAAAACTTTCCCAATGCCAAGCTAGCATGGAGGCCATAACCTCCTTACATGAACGGATAGACTTAGGTAAGGGTATCTGTTGGGGACTTGGGCCAGGCCACAAAGCCAGGCTGATGCAATCCAACAGAAAATTACACTCAGAGGCACCTCAGCCACTGCCCTGTTTGCCTAACGATCGCCTCCCTATTTTCATAAACAAAGCATAAACATTAGCAACCAAGAATATTAGCAACCAATCAATTAGCAACCAGTCAGAGCCTTGATCACGCGCACTAGCAATCAATCAGAGTCTTGATCACGCACTGTGCATGCACCCACCCTCCAATCCAACTAAAGAGCATGCAGCAGACATGCACAGGGGCCACCTATCAGAACTACTTCCCTTCTTTTCCCTTTCTATATAAGTCCCTTCATCTTAATAAAATTTTGCAGCTTGATCAGAATTCGTTGTCTTGCTGTCATTTTTCGCACCTCTTGTCCCACCCCTTTCATCTGTTCTAGGTGGATCTCCGGACCCCAGCTGACTATTCCGCAGGTCGGACTCAGGTATCTTATGCTCAGCTTCACATCTTCTAAGTCGCTACTTTAACCATTACTGCGGCAAACAGTTTCTAGAACTTTACCTTAGTCACATGATATATCTCTTAGTTTTTGTTCTGGGGCAGGAAACACGTTGGCACTCATGCAGATACAATTGTAAACAACGTATAAGAGAATGCAGAACTCACGGGTCCACTCTTAACCAATGGGAGACAGAAGTGGTGGATAAATAATTGGCCTTTCATTTCTAAAATTACTAATTCTAATATGTATTCTACAAAGCATCTCAGAAGCACAAGACTGAATTCCACTCACCCACCTGGGTAAGCAACTCAAAACAGATCTGGGTGTTTGTTTTCTGTCTCTCTCCATTTCACTTTTCCCAACTCTTAACTTTTTGTTTTCTCTGGGATAACTTCTTCTGTCTCTTCCCCTCAAAGAAAATAGAATGATAGTGAATTTCTTATCAGAGGGATTTCCTCCATTTGACCTTAGAGACAAAAAAAAAAAAGGAAGTGGCAGTACCTTTTTCCCTGTCTCAAAGAAAAGAGACATTAGTATATTAATATAAACCCAGAATCCTATAAGTAGCAGGAATATCTTTCAAGAATGAAAGAATGAAGACATTCTCAGATAAAGGACAATGAAAAGAATGTTACCAGAAGATCTACCCAAAAAGAATAAAGAAGTTTTTTAAACAGTAGAAAGTAGAAAGAAGAAATATTGGAATATCAGGGATTTTAAAAGGAAAGTAGAGTTTAAATATGGGTAAATAGGACAGATCTTCTTTTTCCATTTGAATTTTTAATTTGTGTTTAATGATTAAAACAAAAAAAATCACTGAGGTTGTTCTCAGTAATGTGTAGGAAACAGTTAAGACAGTGATATTATAAATGGGGGAAAGTATAAGGAGAAAAGGGAAGCAAGGTGGCCATGTTTCACTCAAACTGGAAGTAAGTCACTGGAAATAAGTTGGTAGTTTCTTTGAATACGAAAAAGCAAAGTATATTACATGACATTCACACTCCTGAGCATTTATTCTGGAGAAAAGAAAACATACATGTCCACATAAAACTTCTTCACAAATGTTCATAGCAGCTTTATCTGTAATCATTAAGAACAGAATCATCAAAAATGTGAATTATTAACAGGTGAATGATTAAACATACTGTGGTGCTGCCATAATATTTGTGCAAGTTAGCACACATCTAGTAAAGGAATGAAGTATTGCTATGTGCAACTACGTGTATGGATCTCAAGGGCTTCATATGAGGGGGTGGGAGGTGAAAGTCAATTACAAAAGATCATCTATTGTATTACCCAATTTATATAACGTTCTCAGAATGACAAAATCATAGACTAGGACAACCTAATTAGTAGTTGCCAGGGATTAGGAGGGGTGCTAAGAGGAGGGAAAGGGGCTATTAGTGACCATGGAGAGGTCAACAAGGGAGCATCTTTGTGCTGGAACCGCTGTTTTCTTTACTAAGGGGCGGGTTGCACAAATCCACCTATGATGCAATGAAGCAAAACTACACATGCATATTATACCCATATTAATCTCTTAGCTTATATATTGAATTATACTTACCTAAAATGTACCCACTACTGGAAATGTACTCCTCTCTCTAGTATCTTGGCATCTTCCTGTGAATCTAGAATTATTTCAAAATTAAAATTTTGAAAGAATCCAGAAAGAGGATTCACAGTGGCAACATGACAAACTCTATTTCAGAGCCCACTTTTGGGTCACCTATTGATTTATTTGTACTGCCGTGGCATTCTTTCACGATGACGCTATTCCTGCGCAGACCACTCCAGTACACAACTGACCTTCGTTTTTCTGCTTCACTCTAGATGTAATAAGAATTTTTTTTAACTTATAATTCATTCTACGAAGTAAACATTCTACTCATTTCTATCTTGCAAAATACATTGGACATGTATATAGGACATGTATTTTTCCAGTGATTTAGATAATACAGAATTGTTTCAGGACCAATTTCCCCAATGGTACTAAGCCACTAGATTCTTTTCAATAATGCCTCAATCAAATCACTTAAAAGGAACTGTATCATTTAAAGATATTTGAATGCATAAAATTTAACATTACATTTTTCCTTTATGTATATACTCCACATACATGTAAATTAACTAACAACAATCTGTGTGCACATATATGTGTATACAGATATATGTCTATATATACAGATATATACAAATCAATGTGGCTTGTGGAAAAATGGCATACCAACATCCAAAATATAGTCAAGCGAGTGATTCTGGGGAAGATTGGAAGACAAATGAGCAGTAATCACTCTAACAGGTCAAAATCTTAATTCAAGAAAACTACCTCTACAGTAAGTTCTAATATTAACTCCCCAGAAATGGCAAAATTAAATTCTCCCAATATGATATCTCTAAAGTCCTCTTAACCTTTATCATAAAGCATCATTTTTTAAATGATCAGAATTCCACTGACACTGTTGGTTTTCGGGGTATAATCCCAGGTGACCTGAATAGGAATCTATTCATTACTCATAATGACAGGGAAGTCTGAATGCAATCTTCTCAAAAGATTATCCATTCTTTTTAAGCTTCTTCCACAACTGCTCACTCAGTAAAGATAAATGGAATTCATTTAAAATTTTGGAATGATATATGGTCTCTAGGATTGCTTTGGAATTCTCTGTACCTTCTAAATATTGAAGATAATTGGAAGTAATTTGACTAAACTGAAATACTATGACATTCCCCCACTAAAAACAAGTTGACAGTATATTTTACCTGAATAGGTACAACTCCTTCAACAATGAAAATAAACTGTATTATGAAAACAAATATAGTCATGAGGGAAAACTGAAGCAGCAGGGGAAACCAAACACCACCTTAATTAAAAAAAAAAAAAAAAATGAAGACAGATTGGAGCACAATGCCTCATGGAAATAAACTTGGCTAATCATCACTATTAAAATGGATATACCTGTGTCAAAACAAAAGGGACAAACTCAACACAGGAAAATGATCATTATAATACGCCTTTGAAATGGTGTTTTATAAAATAAAAACACATTAATTCTTGTTATTATAAACTCACTTAAAATAAAATAGGCTGGAATTTGAACAGCGCTGTATTAACTGGAAGTTTAAACAGTTTTCCATGTTCAGTGAAAATACTGGAGGTTCAAAGGGATGAGCAAAAATGTGTTTCTGCATTCAAATCACTGGTTATGAAATCAATGGAGAAAAATTCAGATGACTGAAGAGCCAGTGTCATTTCTCTGATCTTTTTACCACCCAGACCCACTAAGTTTTTCTCTGTATTTTGAGTTATGTGACCAAATTCCAAGTTCATTTCTCTTTCATGAATTTTGTAGGTATTTAAAAAGTATTCATATTGATCAATTTGCTTTTGTTCAACATTTTTTTTTTTCAAAATGCTCATATTTTGAAGTCTCCATGATTGACTCTCTGAACTCTTCTCTTACTAACTCACTCCAATCACAATGTCCTTCTCGATCCTTGTCACATCAGACGTGATCACACTTCTGGTTTTTGCACAGGTTATGCTCTCTGTTTACATGTCTCTTCCTCAAGAATTATCTCCTTTAAGTAGATACTTCAAATGGCAAATCCTCAATAAAATTTACCACCCAACTTAAAAATATAATCATCCTCCCTCCAATACATTCTTGACTCTCTCTGACCTTTCTCTACATTTTTCCTTTTTTCCATTGTATTCATCATTCAGTTACATACTTTATAATGATCTCATTGGTTAGATCTGTTTTTCATCTTTTATCTCCTCTGGCTAAATGTAAGCTCCATTGAGAAGGAAACTTTATCTCTTTTATCTACAAATACATTTTAATTATCTGAAACTCCTGATCAATAAAGATTCACTGAATCAACGAATGAGTGAGTTTTGACGTACCCTGAATTTTACTCAAAATACTGGTAAAAAAATTTTGTCTCCAATTTTTTTTATTACAGTAACTTTGTCCCACATCAAAACAATTTTATGTTTAGGTTTCCCACATGTACAGGCTCCCTGTTCCTCAGACATACATCACATACTCTGCCCTCCACTAAATCACTAAGTATCTTCACCATTGTCCAGTGGGCTCCACCACCACTTACTACCCAACCCCTCACCCCCACCCCCATCCCATTCCCCAATGGCAACTTCAGTTTCATTGCAAGTGTCCAAGGGTTGGTTTTCTTTTGTCTGTTGCTTTGTTTTGCGATTCCTCCTGTGAGTGAAGTCAATCTGGTATCTACCTGTCTTCTTTTGACTTATTTCACTTAGCATAATCTCCTCTAGCTGATTCAAACGACAGGATTTCATTTCCTCCAAGGGCTGTGTAGTATTCCATTGTGTGTGTGTGTATGTAGATCCATATCTATATATCTATATCTATCTATTTTTATATACATATATATACCACGAAATTTTTCCTTTCAATTTTTTTTTTTATATAGCACATCTTCCATTCATCTGATTTGGGCACTTAGGTAGTTTCCAGTTCTTAGCTACTATGAATAGGGTTGCAATAAACATGGGGGTGCATAAATCTCTGTGAACTAGTGTTTCTGTATCTTTTGGGTAAACACCCAGAAGTGGGACAGAAGGATCATATGAGATTTCCATCTTCAACTTTTGAGGAATCTCCACAGTTTTCCATAGGGGTTGCACCTATTTGCACTCCTACCAACAGTGTGAAAGTGTTCCCTTTTCTCCACATCCTCGCCAACATTTGCTGTTTCTATTGGTATAAACAATAAAAGGGAGCATGATGCTGAATGGAAAGTCAATCTTTTGAAATTCAAGCTATTATTGTCAAAAAAAGAATTTCATTAGAAAAGAAAATACTTTGAAAGCCAACCAAAAGAAGTACATGAGAATGCAGAGATTTTAAAAATTATTTTAGATCGTACCTGAGCAATTTTTTTTTTTAAATACTACTGGTACAGGAAAGAAATTAGAAGAAAATTATAAAGGATACTGGGAAACTGCTCACCAAATTCCATTTTAATTTTTTTCTGGAAAAAAGTTTCTTACTGAGTCCCCTATACTGAGACCAATCATTGAGTGCATTATCATAGGATATGAGAGAAGCTGATGCTCATTTCTTCCAGAACTAGTCCTTTAAAAAACTTCCTACTTGGTGTGCCCTGGTGGAGCAGCAGTTAAGTCAATCATCTCAGAAGAATGCAGGTCACATGCCCCTGCATTCGAGTCCCAGGTCAGGGGGAAAATAACCAGTTGGAAATAAAAAATTATTTCCTCCTCTCTCTTCCTGCCTGTCTGCATAGCTTGCCTTCATTCCTGCCAGCATCTTTCCTTTAAAAAAAAATGGTAAAAAATTCCCACTTAAGGGGTCCCATCCCTCACCGGCTTGATGCAGATAAGCATGATGACCTAGGAAGCCACCCAATGGACATTGCAGAGCTAATAAAAGATGAAGGTAGACTGAGGCCTAGAATCACTGCCTGTTGACTTTAAATCAACATGAAGTATATTTTTCTTATTTCAAATAATAGGATCCTCAGTCCCAATATTATGGTAGCTAGCATTACCTTAAGTAATACATAAAGGTTTCCACTGTGTTTAATGGGAAACATTTTCTTTCAAACACTAACATTCTATCAGTTAAGCACGCACAATCCAGATGGAAATCTAAGATCCCTAAAGATATAAAGGATGTTTTTCCCTTGCAAAGTAAGATTATATATGAGGAAGGCTTCACGTTGTTTCTAATAGGTCTCTCCTCATCTTTAGAACTTGGACCATAGAGTTGTAATTATAAGGAGAACAGCTGGATTGTTTGAACAACTTGTCTCAGAAAGGGATGAGGAGGACAGGAAATTCACGGGCAGATTGTGGAGGCTTCACTGTAATATTGTGCTATTTTTTCCAAAGGACTTTTTGAAGAAAGTCCTTCTTGAATCATATTTATTTAGCAGACAATTGTACCCTTAAGCTCAACCCCTAGAATTTAAGATCTTAACCATTATACAAAACCACTACACAAAGGAGCTCTTGACCATGATTTCTCAGTTGCCTGAAGTTTCAACAAGACCAATGACAAGTCTTCAATTTAGTAAAAGGACATTTTGAAAATAATAGACTCCAAAAATAATACATTTATAAATCTGTCTCAGTTGGAGCTCAGAAGAGTTTAAACACATGAATGCTCTAAAAAGTCATAAATCATCAAGTCCTAGAACAGAAACATCTGTGAAACACAATTATTTCCTTTATATTTATTGGTGTAAACTCAGAAATGTTCAAGCAACTTAAATTATCAGCTGTCTGGGAGGATGCAAAAATGACATTCTTGGTTGACACTTCTACCCAGAGACATTGCACATTTTTGTCACTTAAAATAACTAGAACATTTTCAGAAAAGCAAGGGTAAATATTTTAAACACTGGCCTACAAGGATCTGACATTTATCTGTCATCTTTTCACATTATCTAACTTCAAAACAGCTTACTTTTTTATAGTTTGTGGAAGGGATAATTGGTTCCATAAAGAATGATGATTTATATCAGCAAAGGCAATAACAAAAGACAATGGCTTTGAATCTACAGGAACAGATGTTGCCTTGCCTCTAATGTTCCTGTTTCCTCCTATTCACTATCGGAAACTCAAATACCAGGACTTTTGAAATCTCCCCCTTTTCTCTCTTAGACATAATCACTCCTTCTGGACTCCCTGAGAAGTTAGCTGTACATGGGTGCTAGCATTTAGATTGCTCAATTAGAATTACTTATATTTTTAACTTGCCTAAGCAATCATAAATTTACTTTTTCTTCTTCCTTGTGTCCCACTAATTCATATACTGCCATATAACAGGTTTTCAATGGAAATTTGTTAGATTAAGGATACTTTTTCTCAGTAAAATAGTTTTACACCATTGGCCAAATTCAAGTATAAAATGAGACATTCAAAGTTATATTCCCAGATATAATGGAAGGCATTTTTGAAAACTAAATATTCACAATAAATATTGTTTAAAGCGATATTTGCAGAAAATGACTGGGCTTTAATAGCTATACAATGAAAGCAGGCTCTGACTTGTATTGAATGCATCGACAAATCATCTGCATTTAGGACCAGAGTCAAGTCAAATGATCCACAAAGAGGTGACCATAAAAGGTGTCCTGAAATTGTAGATCAATAGCAAAAGATAGGAGGACCAATACACCATGAAATTAAGCAGAAAGAATGATCTAGAGAAATATATTCAGCAGTGGCAAGAGCAATGACAGTACAGGGACAGAATATGAGTATATGAAAGTAGAAGAGCATTTAAGGGAAGAGCATACATCTGCTATTGGAAGAAAGAGCACCTGACTCTCAAGTGGCACTATCAACAGAAAAGCATTTGAGTCCCTATTTTTCTTAATTCCCATCACATTCTTAGACTAATCTCCCATCTAAGATAAGCTAAGTTTATTTTGCTTCTTTAAATGGGAAAGATTCCAACAACGGATACTAAGGTAATGACTGACAAGTCAATATGTCGTTTCTACCCAATTCTAAAAACAAATACCAAATTCTTGATATTATCTTCCCTAGGAAAACAATGTCTTCGATCTTTCCTTTGATTTTACTACAGCCCATGACCTCACAGATTTTACTCCTCTACTTACCTTTTTGGTTACAAACTTCTGATAAATCTACTTGTGTTATATGTCTCAGTCCTATGCTCTCCATTCTCATTAGTTTACCTCTTCCTTCATATGCATTTAAGTCTTTGAAAAATAATCTGCATGCATTTACTATCCACTCATAAAATAATATCTAAAATTATTTAAATTATTTAAATAAAACTAGTCAACAGTCTTGATAATAACAATGGCAGAGTTTTACATAAACAAAAATTAGCAATTGATACCTGTGATATAAGGTGTTTCTAATTTATTAGAAAAAGAAATAGATTTATTTGAAATTACTAATGAATAATTGAAATCTATTTTCAAGTCAATGAGCAAAGTTTTCATGCAGGAAATATGGTAGACAAACTGAATGAACTGAGGGGGTAAAATGGGGACAGAGAAGCATGACACTGAGACACTGAAAAGTAGAATGTCATCATTGATAATACACACTATTCTTCTAGATGTGATATTCTGAATAACAGTAGTTTTATTGAAACAAGTTTATTATCTAAGTTAGAATATTTTAAATACTTTGGTGCACCCTGGTGGAGCAGCAGATCGGCCCACCACTTCGGGCCAAATGCAGTCCACAAACATGCCAAGGACCCAGGTTCACTCCCCAGGGATGCCAGGAATATCCAAGATGTACAAATAAAATAAAAATCTCTTTTATTGCCTACTCACCTTCAATCTTGCCAGCATCTTTCCTTAAAAAATTTGATTTAAATAATGTCTTCAAAGCTCACATGGTATTCAGCAGTGGTATTTGGGAGTGAAGAGATCCGTGGGACTTCTGAGTATTTGAAGATTCATTCAATTCCTTCTATCAGAGAAAGGAAACCAGTCTGATGTCAGAATTGATGGCATAGCATAGCTTTAATTCTGTGTCCCACCTTCCACAACGAGAAGTCATCATCCATCTATTTGAGGGCTCTGTGGAATCCAAAACTATATGCCAAGAGAACCAGAAGGCATCTCTTCAACCCACGTATCAAGTAATAAACAGATCTCAGTCTGGTTTCCGTCTTCCTACTGTAAGAGTGAATAATACCTGGTCTACCACTTTAACCGCTGTCCAGCTCTAGTTTTCTATAACCGTAGATTAAGAAGGGTAGAAAATGACATGCCAGGGGAATCGCTACATTAACATCAGATCACTTCAGAGCAAGGAAACTTATCAGGATTAAAAATGACAAAAGGTTCAATCCATGATGAATACACCACAAATTTTAAATATGTCCTTTAAAAACGGAACTTCAAAATACAAGAAGTAAAATCACCTTGTCCTGAAAAATACAGTCTGTGCATAATACATATCAATTGTTGTAACTCGAGACTTAGACACTCTTAGACACTCTTCTTTCAGTAATGATTACAAAATGCAGACAGAATATCAGCGAGAATATAAAAATATTTTTAAATTGGGCATCATATTTTGCAGACCAAAATATATTGTTAAGAGAACGAAAAGACAAGATAAAGCCTGGGAGAAAATAATTACAAAACAAACACCTAATAAAATTTGCAACCAGAATATATAAAGAACTCCCAAAACTCAGGAATAAGAAAACAACCTAATTTTTAAAATGGGTAAATGATTTTTCAGATACTTCACAAAAGACACATGAAAGTCAAATAAGTACATGAAAAGATGTTCAACATCATTGTTACACTTATGAACCATAATAAGAATTGCTATGGGTCCTAAAAAATGAAATAATGTTCAGTTAGCTAAACTAATTACTAGAATAACAAAACATCAAAATACCACAAGAGGTTCAATGACCTACAATAAAATAAAAATTTCTTCTCACTTTAAGCTGTAGAAAAGAGAGAAACAATAGGAATATCTTAGAGTGCAAAGTTTCAAAATGAAATTCTGCTTTACTTATTTTCCATAGACGTCTGCTACTTACGTATCTAAAATAAAGCAAAAGTAGCAAATATAATCAAAGCAGCATTTTGTCTATGTTATTTACTAAAGAGAAGTATACTTAATAGAGCACAGAGTATATGAAATTTAAGCTCCGAGGATTCTAATACATTCCAAGTATTTCTGCTTTTGGATACACAAGACACTTTTTGGTAGAGAGACTTCATTCTCAAAGTCTGTCTGGATTCAAATCTTAGCAAATCATTTTTTTTCTATCCTAGTACCCTATACTAGCATATTATACAAAAAGGTGCTGTCATACATTTCTAGATGAGTATACATTGATAAAATAATTTCTCAAAGGCAATCCTCAGTATGCGATTTTGAAAACAAAATAATCTTCTTGTCTTTAACATGTGATCTTTAGCCATCATTAATAATGAGCACATACTATACCTTAGGCCCTTGAGCAAATTTATTATCTTCATGAATCATTTTGCAAGTGTATCAAGTAAGCAGTAATTTTGTTAGATCCGTTTTATGTATGTGAAAATTAAAACTTGAAGTCTTGCCCAAAGTCTTACAATTAATAGGAAAGAGCCAGGAGCATTTAAATATATATAAAACCCTTAGCATTGTACTTTTCAAATAATAAATGCTTAGTGAGAGGATTTTTCAAAGTAAGTCTATATGATTATTTTATACTTACTTAAAAAATCACTTCTAAAATCTCATTTATTTGAATGAAATTTAGAAAAGTGATTGTATATATCTCTTGACAACACTGTGAGAACAAACCAGCAAAATATTTTATTTAATAGTGAATATTTTGTAACGAATTTAGTGGCTGACTTCTAAAAATTGGTGAGGAAAGCAAAAAGCAAAAAAAAAAAAAATTTTTTATAAAAAGTCCTTGACAAGAAGTGAGTTATATTCCTTGACTCTAACAAGACTAGGGATTGCGAAGCACTACTACTGTGGTTACAAGATCATTTGATAATTTGCTAAAGCTGAAAAATGAATTATATACTCTTTATCTGAATGCTTTTCTACTCTTTTTATTTTCTACAGTACAAACATGAAGATATGTTTTTGCTGGTAAACTGTTTTATTATCTTATCATCTATACTGTTCTCTTTTCTAAGTTTCCAATTTAGATGTCATTCTCATCCCTAAATGTGTACCTCCATATATTGCAATGGACATATAAAGAGCACTTCAAAATCCTCTACATAACACTTTTTTCAGTGCTTAGGCCCACTCGGTGCTTTCACTGTTATTAATGGGCTTAACTGGAGAAGAACCTGCTGCCAACACCTAATTAAAATGGCATAAATAGTAATGTGATCATCACCTCTGCTTTCTCACGCTGTTACTCACCAGGTACCTGCTGTGGCCTTTTGTCCACAGACAATAGGTCATTGATCTGCAATAACTGCCATCAATTAAACAGACTGGAGCTTTGTTTTTAATCTCCTTTAGAATAAGGCTCCTGATGCTAATTGCCTTAGTTTTTTCACACTCATTTAAGTTTCCTTACCTTTCAGTATATGGTAAAAGTAAACTTGCATCCTAGCAAAAAAGTTTGTCTTCTGCAGAAATTGCCAGCAAACTGTTAAATATTTTGTAAACCTAACTTGGGATTATACTAGTAAATTTGTCATTAATCATCTAGTTAAGCTTATAGAAAATATCAACAAAGTCCCTCTTTTTAAGTATGTGGTTTATTAAACATGACTTCAGTGATTTCTATCAAATATGAGTCTCTTGAATTTCTATGCCAAGTTGGAAAATTGTACATCAGAATTGTCATATATTAACCTCTCTAGAGTTTCCTCTTCCAACAAATTTAATTTTCTCTCCTTGAATCTCATGTTCCTCAGGCGGAAAGAAAAATGTTTTTTTCTGGTTGAAAACATTGCCTAGTTCTTCAGGTGGCCCAACCTACTTTCTACCATCCCTATTATCCAGAAATCTGGAAAGACATTTTGCATCACATTAACACTGACTTTTGAGGCAGCCCGAGTATGTACTTAATTCCAGAAAACAAAAGAGCAAAAATAGAGTGCAGAGAAGAGGGAAGGAGAATGCTGACCATAAAATGCATATTGAAGAACATAATCCTCACCAGTCAGCCAGAAAATGAAGGCAGAGTTTAACGCAGGAAAAATTCTGGAGGCTTTGCTTGTGGTATATTTCTTATACTCAGAGTGACAAAAAGATTCTACCTCAGAATCACTGAATGAGTGTCCAACAAATTCACTTGACATTATTCATAGAAATTATCCTTTCACTGTATTTCTAAGAAAGACATTTTTGCAGGACTTAAATAGTTAGTGAGCAATGTAAAAGAGCAATCCACAATGACTCTTCTAAATATGTCACCTAACTAAATCACTCCTGGATCTAAAGTTAATGAATAATACAAAAATTAGTTTAAAGTCAATATGCAGAACTATTTCAGCTCACAGGAAAGAAAGAGCTCAGAATATGAAATTAATTAATAGGACAGTGAAGGCATTTTTGAATTGACACAGTAATAAAGCTAAAGGCAAACATTAATAGTTTCTTTTTAAAAGCATAGAATAGATGTGAACACAAAATAGCTATCCCTACAACCCATCTTTTCTGAGTCAAGCAAGCGAAACTCTAGACGAAACACAGGGAACAAACACCTGATTCACTCTGAAGATTAAACAAAACAAGTGGGTTATGGAGAAGAGTCAAAGCTTAGAGAAGCAAATGCATGGAGTGGGTTTTCCATTCTTCCCTCTCTCAGCATTCTTTCTGTTACTCTGGCACCAGAGAAAGGAATATGTGAAGGGAAAGAAAAGGGAGAGAATCCTAAAGCAGTCAGCATCAGAAGATGGGATTCCAGAATTCAATATCTGAGCACCCAAGTCTTAGATTTACTACTGAGTATGTATGTACAATACAAATGCAAATGAGAATAGTAAATGCTTTGATAACTGAACCATAACAATCATGCATAAATTAAGATAGAATTTAGTATGAATGAAAGTGAGCTAATTGCTTGCAAACAATAATAATCATGCAATGAAAAACTGAAAACCCATCAACATTTTCCAAATAAGTAAGTAGAAGCTACAGTCCATTCAGTACAGCATTCAAAGAGTCCAAGATTCACTCTAAAATTAATTCACACACGAACACCAAGAAAATGTGACCTCTTTTCAAGGGGAAGACAATTAAATTTCATTTAACTCAAGATGACCTAGAGTTGGAATTAGTAGACACACACTCTACAGATGTTAGAACTGTGTTCTACCTGGGAACATATAAATAAGATCAACTTAAAATGATTAGGAGATAGAAGTTCTCAGAAATAGAAAATATTTTTTAAAAAAGCTTAGAACTGAAAAAAATGCAATGCCTACAATTTCAAAATTCATCAGTTGGGATCAAGAACATAATAGAAGACATAGTCAGTAAACTTGAAGATAAATGCAAATTTTATAATCTAATCAATAGAAAGATTAAAAGATGGAAAGAAAAAGAATAGTTTTAGAAACATCAAAAAGTTTACATTAAGAGAGAAGACAGATATTCACAAAAAGTTATTTTTATTAAAATAAAACCTTCAAAAATATGTTGAAACAAATAAATGAACAAATGTAGGAAACCCAGCTAATCCTAAGAAATAAATTCAAATAAAAGCAACATCTAGACTTATCATCTTATGAGTTCTAATACTCAACAATTAGGAAAAACATTTCAAAAACTTAAAAAGGGAAAATGACACAGAGCATGTGGACCAGGGATTTCTCATCAGTAGCCTGGAAAACAAAAAAATGGTAAAACATCTTTAAAGTCTGGAGGAAAAAAACTGTCAAATGTACACTTCAGGAGGTTAAGTGAAATAAAAATATTCTCAGATAACAAAAACTGAGAGAACTGGTGACAAAAGTCCTGCTTCAATAGAAATGCTAAAAAAAAAAATCTTCATGTCGAATGGAAACAATTGCAGAGACAAAAATGGTCTTTGAGAACAAAGTACAAGCAACAGAAATGACAATGATTGGGAGAAATATAAAGACACTTCCTTGTGTCTTATATAAATGCAACTCTTCAGAATAAAAAATAACAACATTGGCTGATAGGGGTTTTCATGTATATCATTGTGATACATATGGTAACTATGACATAAAGGTCCATGAGACCTTTGTCAATAATTGCAAGGATCTAATGCTGTGTCTGAATTTATCTAACACTGTAATATTAATTCTAAGTAAAATGTGAAAGAGTAAGGAAAGATATTGTAATTTCTAATGAAATCACTTGAAAATGCACAGCGATATAATCATAAAGATAGCAGTCGATTTACTTTTATTTTATTGGAAGAACATTGCATCATATCCTTACATGGGTTTAAGGTGCTATTCATTGTAAATCAACATCTGCATATAAAGCAGTCACCTAGGGGCAAGATACTTTTTGAATCAAACAACTCAAAGGAGGGCAGTACAAGAAAGACAAGAGGAACAGAAACAGAATACGGCAAAGAAATACCAGTCGGAAGGTAGATCTAAATCTAGCCATACCCCAAATTATCTGAACTGTTAACAGTTTAAGTGATTCAGTTAAAAGGCAGCTATTCACAGAGTGGATTAAAAAAGGAATATTTCAGAATATGTTGCCGAAAAGAGTTAAATTTTTCAGACAAAGTCAATGATGGATTGAGCAAATGTATGGAAAACAATATATGTTTTGAAATATAAAAAGAATGGTGACTTAATATAAGATAAAACAGACTACAAGACAAGATTTCACCAAAGATAAAAAGAATAATTTGGGGGCGTGCCCTAATGGCCTAATGGTCTAGTACATCTTTGGAGCAGTCCCACATACATCCCAAGATCCAGGGTTCAAGACCCAGGCTCAGGGTGAACAACAAATGTGAACAACTAAATAAAAAACAAAATAAAGCTCTTCCTCCTCTTCTTTCTTTCTTCCTTCCTGTTTGCCAAGTTACCTTCATTCCTGCCTGTATCTTTCCTTTAACAAAAAATAGGCAGTTGGTAAATATAGATATACCTAATAACATTTTAAAATACATAGAGGTTGAGGAAATTTAGAAAACTTTACAGCTTTAGTCGTGGATTTTAATTTTGCTCTCTCAAAAATCTTGACAAAAAACTGAGCAGTCTTACATAAACTGAAAACACTGTCTAATTTTATCTAACGGACACTTTAAGCATCTCAGAGATACAATTTGCATACCACAGTATTATTCCATTCCACTGGGTTTAGTATATTCAGTTTTATGACCACCTACATCTAAGTTTAGAACATGTTGATAATCTCCCAAACAAAATCCCATACCCAATAAAAACCCAAACCCCTCCATCCTAGACAACCACGAATTCACTTCCTGTATCTATATGTTTGCTTATTTTGGACATTTCATATAAATGGAGTCATACAACATGTGGTCATTAGTGACTAGCTCTTTTGATATTGCATGAGGTTTCAAGGTTCATCCATGAGTCAGTGCTTAATTCCTATTTACGGATGAATAAAATTTCATTGCATGGTTTACACTATAGTCTACATATCAGCTTACGTTGATTTGCATTGGGGTTATTTATACTTTTTTGGATATCATGAATAACACGGCTATAAATATTCATGTACAATTCATTTTATAGGCAAGTTTTCATTTCTTCGGATATACACTTAGGAAGGGAATTGCTGAGTCATATGATAATCCTGTGTTTAACATTTTAAATAACTGCACAACTGTTTCCAATAATATGTATATTCTCATCACCAATGTATAACGGGTCTAATTCTTCACATTCCAATGAATGCTTTGCATTGTCTTGTTTTTTTTTTATTTGTTTGCTTTTTAATATTAAAAGCCCTCCTAGTGGATGTGAAGTGGTATTGAATTGAGTTTTGATGCTATTTCTTTCATGAAAATGGTATTGGGTATAATGTCATGTTCTTACTGGGCATTTGTATACCTTTTTAAAATATATATCTATTCAAATTGCATACCTATTTTTTGAAATAGGTTGCCTTTTTATTATAATCACACAAATTCTTCTTATAATCTGGATAAAATTCCTTAACAAGTTAACAGTATTTTTCCCATTCTGTGTGTTGTATTTCCCCTTTTTTTATGTCACCATTTTCAGGACAAAGGTTTTAATTTTGTAAGTAGGTCATCTATTTGTTTGTAGGTTTTGCCTTTGGTATCATGTTTAAGAAACCTATCCCAAATCATTAAGATTTACACCTGCGTTTGAGTAAGAGTTTTATACATTCAGCGGTTACATTTAAGTCTATGATTAATTTTGCATTAATCTTTATGTACAGTATATACATGCTTGTATGTATCCACATTTACAGAGACTTTATCTGCAGTAGCCAATAACTGGAATCAACTCATCTGTCCAATAGCAAGTGAAAAGAAAAGAAAATATTACCATACACCTATAAGGTGGAATACTCTTCTACAAAAAGAATGAACTATTGATGCATGAAGTATGAATAAAACCAAGAATCACTGTGTCTAATAAACTTAGCCAGACAAAAAAGTCTACATACCGTATGCTTCCATTTCTCTAAAATGCTGTAAAATGCGTAATGAAATATAGTCATAGAAATAAAGATGCCTGAGAACAGGAGTAGTGGGAAGACTGGATTACAGATAAGTATGAGATGACTTTTTTTATACTAATATTTATTATCTCTTTTGCTTATAATGCTATATTCATTTTAGGATATTGAAATTCCATCTCAGTCTATTTTTTACACCACAAGGTGACCTTTGAGAGTGACAGAAATGGCTCTAGCTTTAATTATGATGTTTTCATAGAAATATATACACATACATAAATATACACATTTATATTGTATATCATATATTCTAAATGTGCCCAGCCCAGTCTATTTTGTTTATATGCTAATAGAATTACTTAAAAATAATGTCTCTGATTTGGAAAAATTGATCAGAAATTAATAAAATCAGTAGATCACAAATGGAAAAATATTGGGGTGTACTATTCAGAACCAACTTGAGAGTTTTGTTCTCAAACTCTAGCAAAGTAAGTGAGCTTTGAGTGAACAATGACAAAGAACAGACACTTCCTTTTAAATCAGATAAATCTAACTTGGCTATCTGTGACCTTGATAAAAATATTCATTTTCTTTATCCTCATGGAGATGATGCTTGCTGTTGAAGAATGTAGAATGAAGACTTTATAAAATGATGACGACTCCAGATGAAAGCCACAATTTCCTTTATGATGAATCAAGTTTTAGTTAACTAAAAAACAAGATATATTTTTAATTTTTTCCCTCATATTATATACCAGCATTTCACTCATTCTTCCACTCCTTTGATAAATATCTAATGAGTACCTATATTGTAAGAGGTCTAGGAACTGGGGATGCCACAGAGGTTATAAGCAAGAAAACACCTATATTTGTGGAGAATACATTTTAGGAGGAGATAAATTAATAAACTCTTTCTGAATGCAGGATAATGACAAGAGGAATAAAAAAAACCTAAATCAGATTTAGATGGGGATGCCATTTTAGTTAAGATGGTTATGTATTATCTCTTGAAATATGTGACCGTGGAAGAGATCTAATAGGCAAGAAGAAGAATGCTTTATTATGAATCTCTGAAACTCTTTATTCAAAGAAACACTCAACAGGGATATGGGGGTGTTGCTGGTTAATATATGGAACAGAAAATTTTGGAGGTGGGAATAAAAGAGAGAAAATGTTTTAATTTTCAATATCATTACTTAATCTTTTTAATGACTGCTTTGTGTTTATTCTATGAATAAACCATAATTTAAGTATTGCCCTAGGGATGGATATTTTCTTTATCTTCAATATCTTCCTATTATAATGAATAATTTAATATATGCATATAATATTAAGCATTCTGCAATTCTTTCTGTAAAAGAGATATTAGAAGGGTCACATCTGGACTTCTTTCACTTTCAAAGATAAAGAACGTCTTATAAACTTAAACACCAAATGAAATGTAGGAAAATACATCTGCTCTCACTTTAACCAATAATAGATAACAAAAATAGGTTTAATTAGGAACCAATTATAGTTATGCTTGTCAATCATTTCCTTTATGACCTTTGAAATTTAATTTGATAAGATTTTTCTACTTCACAATTGCAAAACAACTATGCTTTGTTCCTACATTTGTATAGGTTTAATTGTTTTTCAGCTGATCTACTGAATTGCTTAAATCTCCATTTAAGTAATCGTATCTCCTGTAAATAATGCCAGCAACAGTCCTCCTCCAATATTATATCTCCCTAAAATATGTCTAAGAATATCTAAACAGTAGAGAGTAGCATTAGGGTAACATCTAATCTAATTAGATTTAATTATATTTATAATTAAATGTAATCTATTATAATAGAATTCTCAGGAGTGGAAAAGTGAAGCTTTGTTTATTAAAGTGATTAATAACTATGGAGTACCACACAGATATAAAGTACAACATAGTTTTAGTATCAGCCTATTAGTAATTACTTAATAAATGTGTGTGATAGTGCACCCTGGTGGAGTAGCAGTTGGATCAATAACCTCCAAAGGATTCAGGTCACATCCCTCTGGGTTCGAATCCTGGTCCTGGAGGAAAATAACCAGTGTGAACAACTAAGTGAAAATAAAGATACTTCTTCCTCCTCTGTCTTTCTGCTTGTCTGTCTACTCACCTTCATTCTTGCCTGCATCTTTCTTTTTTAAAAAAGAAATAAATGTGTGAAATACCTATATTAGCCATGAACTATGTACTGACGAATCTGAAACATTAGTGAATTGAAAACACTTTTGCACTTGGAAAGAAATTTTTTCAACAGTTAGACTAACATTGTATATTCAATACATTTATGTTGAAAAGCTTTATATTTACATCTGATCAGTTACATGACTATTTGTAGCACTGTTTTGATAAGAGATGTAGCTCCATTTTTCCATTTTTATTTCAATATCTAGGGAAAGATAAAGCTGAGAGAAGTCAACTGAGAAAAAAAGTCATGTTTAAAATGTGCATAGTTGGCCTCAAATGGGCTCACCCTCCTAGAATATGCAATTTTACTTTTTAAAGGTCATTGTCTATCTTAGGGGTCTATAAAAATGACAGTGAAATATCTGTGGGAAGTAGACACTTCTTCAGAGTTGCTGCTGACAAGTGGCTGAGAGTGAACTGTAAGACAGAGAAATCAGAAACCAGTGCTCAGAAGGAAACATGAAAATCTGTGGTTTATTCTGGAGTGAGGCACGTAAATGAAAGATGAGTAGATTCAGGTTTTGGAAGTTACATCTTTGGAGCAAGGGTCATGGAGCGTTTACACAGGATCACAGAAGTCCCAAACATCACCTTTCAAAGCATTGAAAGTGTTTTTTTTTCAATCTCAATCTGGTCATCTTTAAAGTAGAAATAATGCTTGTCGCCATGTGATTATGGGTGACATCATTTATCAAAGCTGCTCCTGAATATAGAAGACTATTGTGAAATGTTCACATTCCAGCTGGCACTAAAATGAAAGGCCTGTAACCAGGTTAATTCAAAATGTGCTCGATTTCAAATTCGGATTTATTGTAATATATTATTGGTACATGCAATGTAATAGATATTTTAACAGCTTAATTTTTGGAGGAGGGTTAAATAGTTAGCAAGAATTTCCCTCAAATTCTACTACCAATTTTCTTCAATTTAGAGATATCAGTTCTTCTAAGTTAAAACATTTGGATCCTGGTAATCTTCTTAGCACATCCTTTTAATGTAAACATTCACATACATAAGAACACATAATGTTGAAATAATACCAATTTGGAATGTTTATATATATGTAGATACACATACACACGCACATATATATGTATACACACACACATATATATATATGTGTATATATATATGTGTGTGTGTGTATATATAGATATATATATAGATATATATCTATATATACACATTTTTTAAAGGTAAGGTGTAGGCAGGAATGAAGGCAAACAAGGCAGGCAGGTAGGAAAAGAGGAAAGGAAGAAGCATGCTATTTATTTTATTTAGTTGTTCATCTTGGCTGGTGAGCTAAGACCCTGGCCCTGTGTCTTGAACCAGGGACCTTGGGAGGCATGTGGACTACACATCGTGTACTAAACCACTAGGTCACCATGGTGGGCCTAAATGTTCTATATTAAATAGTAAGAGTAATCTTTTCACTTTTCAAATGGATCAAAATGTGCATTTCAAGTCTAACATCAAAGAGGTGAGATTTTAATGTGCCTCACTAAGAAAATAATAAACAGAGAGAAATATTAGTGAGAATATAGAATTAAACAACAGGATTAAAACTTGGTCTAACCGACAGTGGGCACCGTAGAGTAGGTGCAGAATGCATGTTCTTTAAAGGGTACAGGAAACAAAGCAAACACTATGCTGGCTTCTGAAGCAGAGTCCAGCAAATTTCCCAAACACACAAGCAAGAAAATTTAAAGAGTATTCTTTGATCACGGTGTTCTTAAATTAGAAATCAATAACAAAGATAATTAGAAATCAATTACAAAGAGAAAATAATTATGAAATTTTAGATGAAATAGTCAAATTTCTTGAAAAACTTATACCTAAACTGGCAACAAGAAAAATATTACATATTAGTATTTATTGAAATCACTGAAACCATAATTAAAGGAAAATCAAGCCTCAGATAAATTCAACAAAATTAAAGAATACCATCAATCTTTATGAACGGAAAGAATAAGCAATGGTCTTCAGAAATTTTTCCATAAAATAGAAAATGAGGGTAAACTACCCCCAAACAATTTTGTGAGGAAAGTGTAACCTTTATACTAAAGTGACAACTGTATTTACAAGAAAAAATATAGTCCAGTATCACTCATAAACCTAGATTAAAAAAAAAATCAAACATAATATTAGCAAATTAAATCCAGTAAAATATAAAACTATAACACATCATGACAAAAGGGAGTTAATTCCAGGAATGTAAATTTGGTTTCACATTTGAAAAATAGAGTACACATCACAAAAAAAAAGACTAAATCAGAACACCAAACAGGATTATTATTTCAACAGATGCAGAAAAAATGCTCCCAAAATTCAACATGCATTCATGATAAAAATTTCTAAAAAACTAAAAGTAGAGGTATTCTTCTTTAATTTGATAAATAATTTCAAAATAATCCAAGGAAATATAATTCTTAGTGGTACTGCATTGAAATCTTTCCCCTTAAGATTGAGTCTAAGACTGAACATTACCACACCTTCTATTCAGCATTATGCTCAAGGACCTATAAAACGTAATAAGGCAAACTGAAGAAGTCTTAAAACATAAATATGTAATGGAACTGTAATTACAGATGACATGATTATGTAGAAGAAAATCCAAATGAAACTACAAACCAACTGTTAGAATAAGTGATTTAACAACCTTGGTTATTTCAAGGGGACATACTAAAATCAATTATTTCTAGATACAAAACATTTAGCTTTAAAACATATAGTAGGAAATAAAGTACATAAAAAGAATTAACATTAACAAAAGAATATAAAGCATCAAATACAATAAAAAAAGTCTAACAAATTATATTGAAGACCTCTACACAAAAGAACTACAAAGATTATTGAGGGAAAAATTTAAATGAGCAGGAAAATTCAATGATTTTACAGTATCAGTTTTCTCCAATTTTTTTAAAGTTATTCACACTGGCTGTATTCCTCTGACCTGGAATTCAATACCTGAGACTCAAAGGCAGGGGTATGCGGGCTGAGCTCCTTCAGAGGCAAATTGACCTAACCACTACTCCAATAGGATGCACCCTCTCCTATGTTTTATCAATCAAAATGCCCATCTGTATTCAATAATAAGTTTACCTTAAATTTTATATGGAAAGCCAAAGACACAAGAATGACGAAGTTGTTCTTGAAGAACAACAGAACTGGAAGATTTCTCCACCTGTTAACATGCTATAGAAATCTTCAGTAATAATAAGACTGTACCATATGAGGACAAGGTTTCATGATAGAACTGGAACAGGATGAGGATTTCAGAAACAATTGCACACAAATGTGGTCACCTGACTTATGGTGTAGGAACTACTTCATGGATGGTGTTTTTTCAATAACTGATGCTAAGTAGGTTGGCTATTACAGGGGCTGTAGTACAAGAGTGACACTGGTTTGTATTTTGCATAATACCCCAAAAGAAAAATTCCAGGCGGATTCTAATTTTATAGGGACAAAGGTAAGACATTAAGGTTTTAGAGAAAATACATAATGATATCATCATGACATTAAGATTTTCAAAGACTTTTTTAAACAGGACACGAAAACCACTGACCAGAAAAGAAAAAAAAAAAACTTATTGGACTTCCTTAAAATTATTACTCTCTAGGTTTCTCAAAAGATACGATTAAGACAGTGGAAAGGTATAAATGAAGATACTAAAGGAATACATATATAATATAAACATATATAATTTATATATAATACATATATTTACATATATATGTCTATATAAGTGTATCTGAATATGTAAAGAATTTCTACAAAGACGTTCTAATTGACAAATGAACAAAAGATGAACAGGTACTTTACAAAGGATTATATTCAAATAGCTAAACATGCTCAGTATCATTAATCATCAAGGAAAGGTATATTAAACCACAGTGAAATACCACTAGATACTCATGAGAACACTAATATGAAACACATGCATGTGATTATAATAGGTGTGAGCAAATATTTGGAACAACAAAAAACCTTCTGCACTGCTATTGGGAAACTGAATTGGGAATATGTACTGAAAACTGATCTTAGTTATCTACTAGGTCTAAACCATAATGCAGCATTTTACTCTTAGTAATATAACCAAGAGACATGTACACATTCTCATTACAGTTTTTTGATGAACATTTAAATGAATTTCAAACCTAGAAAAATACTCTAGGGGGAGGGGAATTGGGATAGCGATTAGGAGGGGCAGGGAGAGTAATGACAGGGAGGAGCACAAGGGAAATCTCTGTGGTGCTGATGACTTTTGATATGCTGTGCTGAGTGATGGTTATGCAAGTATATTTAGCTAATAATTCACTTTAGATTTATGCATTGCATGTGATCATATTTCAATAATAAAAGTTTCCTAAAAATGAGATACATAACCACACTGCCCATAAGAAAGGACCATTTAACTCATTAATATCTAGTCTAGAACAGTAACTGGCTCTGAACCTCAAACCTTTAGGGCTGAACCTAGAAAATACCTAAGTTTATAAACATTTATAAACTAGTACATCATACCAGTTTCAATCAGTATTTTCAAAGGGAGTTTAATCATTCCATGTTGTAGCTCATTAGCATGCAAAAAAGGATTTTCATAGCTAACTTTGATTAATGTTTGCCTCTCACATCCATACTGTGATCAAGTGTACACATTACATTATAAATAATGATTTTCAATAACATCTAATAGAATTCAGAAGTTTTCTAATTAAAAAAAATTAGAATACCGGGAAGAATTTATTGAAAAATTTCATTTCATAACAACCCAAATGTTGAACTGGGCAAACCCTAATCTCTCTAGGTTGCAGATATAATGGTTTGAGCTTAGACCAGTAAATCTCTCTGCTATGTAAGTGAGCTATCAGTAATCACGCTACCTTAGATGGTTACTGAGGTTGGTTCTAAATCTAACATGCTAGGATTCCAATTTAATTGGATTTCCTGAAATTAGGCATCTCAACTTCTCTTTTTATTACTGTCTGATATAGGGAATGCCTCATTTCCTCCTTAATTTGCTTGAATGATCAAATTATCAATTAATTGAAAACAGATGAGTGTTTCTGACTTGTGCCGCATCAAGTATATTGACTTTCCTTTGTTTGGTTAAGTTTTACTGAGTACTCTTCAAGTCACAATTAATAAACCATGACTTAAATTTTCCCAGACATATTAATCATTTGACAGATGTTTGCTGCCTAAAGATACACTGCTTATAAACGATAGCTGTACATAGAGAAGAGTTAATTGAGCCTGACAATCCACCTCTCAGACTTATATGAAAGTGTGTATTCAGTGCTACAATCTAGCATGATTTGTGCTTTAACCCTGTTTTATTAAGGAGTTTCAAAAAATCTTTGAACAGAAATGAAACTTTTCTATTTTAAATGATTTTCATTCTGTTTTTCAGATCTTTTTTAGAAGACAATGTGCCATAAACAAATATTTAAATATAAACAAAATACAGTATTATCAAATGCTCCTGAGTGGCTCAGGTGTTAAGTCTGTGCCTGGGGCACAGTACACATACAGCCTAAAAACCGAGGTTCCAGGCCCAGGACCAAGGGGACCAACTAAAATGCACAACTAAGTAAATAAAATACTTCTGTCTCTCCCTGCCTGCCTGCTGCCTGCATGCTGCTTGCCTGCCTGCCTTCCTCTTTAAAAAGAAAAAAATTGTCCTTAAAAAATAAATAATAAGTAAACAATGTAATAAGTAAACCAACTTTGAGGTGTCAATGTGTTGTCTTCATTCCAAACCCTTGTCTCATATTTAAAAGGCAAAATTCATGCACTTGAACAAATCACACAAGCAAGCTGATATTAAAAATATATATCAACTAACAGAAGATGGACTCACAGCCTTCAGTAGACCTCCACTAATTCAGAGCAGACACAGCCTCTACACAGGCAGTGTGCTATGATGGTCTGAACCAAATATACAGAAACCCTGAGGGCAAGGTCCTCATTACCTTTACCTTACCTCTGCTTTCCCTTCACACTATGCTTGCCTGCTTCCACCTACCCACTCGGTACTCCAACAACGTAGTCTTACTTTGGCCCCTGGAAAGTTCAGAGTTGCAAAATTCATTTTAAGGCTCAATGTTAGTAATTATGGTTTATGAAAGCATTCATTGCAAAGCACATACTTTCATCATAATAGCTTATGATGCTACTTCTTTCTATGTCTCCTTAGTTCTAAATAGGAATCACTAAATATATACATACATATACATATTTATATTTTGTGTATATCTAAATGACATATATGTGATTTTTATATGTGAAATGTATATGCTCTAAATGTAAATATATTCTTATATACCTGTTAGTGTGTGTGTGATGTAGGAATGTCCCTGGGCTCAGTCCTGGATCTCTTCTGCATTTTCACTCACTCTCTTGAAGATCTCAACCTGTCTTGTGACTTTAAATTCAATATCTATGCTAATGACTTCCAAATGTGTATCTCCAACTCAGAACTTTCTCTCCAGAATACTAGTGATTTATTGACTGCCTATTTAAAATATATTCATTTGGACAGCCAAAACATACATTATATCTACTATTTTCACAATTAATCTCTTGATATGTCTCTCCAACATAGCTTTGCTCATCTCTATTGATGGCAACTCTTTTCCTTTCATTTGTTCAAGCCAGAATCCCTAGAATCATTCTTGACTATCCTCTTTTTCTAGCACTCCTATACAAAGCATCAGGGATTCAGGCTAGATCTAACTTCAAATTAAATTCAGAATTTGACCACTTCTCAACATCTCTATTTCTAGGATTCCAGTTCAAGTGGCAATTATCATCTGAGGGTCACTCCAGTAACCTCTCCCAGCATCCAACTTGGTCTTTTTTCAGTTACTCACACAGTAGTTGAATAATGCTTTTAAAATGTGCCTGTAATATGTCAAAATCCTCAGAAAATGAGTGCTAATTCCTAATTTTACTTAGATTAAAACCTGGTCTTCTATGACCTATGAAGTTCTAAAAGAACCCTGTGACCTACCTTCTAGTTCATACCCCCCAGCCAGCCAAGCTAGTCTCTATTCCCTCTGCCTTGCTCTCATACTAGTCATACCTCTGCTGTCCTACTCTTACCCCTGGAAAAATACAGCCCTCTATACCTTCAGGTATTTAATCAAATAATATTTTATTCAGAAGACATCCTTGACTAGCCCACTTAACAATGGCATATTCCCATTTCTCTCCTAACCTGGCCATCCCATCACACAACTCTGATTTTCCTATTATCCATAAGCATTTACAACTTTCCAACATGCAATATAATCTACTTTTCATTGGATTTATTGTTCTTATCTGTACTTCACCTAGAGATTAATTTACATTAAGAACAGAATCTTTGTTTTGCTGATAAATGTGAATGATGGAGTGTTTGTCAAAATTCCTAGTACATTAGGAGACCAATAATTTTATTAAGTATGAAACACACAAGAACCTTTAAAAACAACTCAAAATTGCTTTTTGAATGAAAAGTGAAACTTTGTATAATTAAAATACCTCCATATCTCACTTAATGTTGCCACTTTTCAAACTACAATGTTGTCATTGACTAGAACTCCTCCCCATCACACACACTCACAACTGCACCACACACAAACAACCCTTTCAGACACACACCAGGTACTAACGTTTACTTGAAGTTTCTTGGGATTCTAGTAATAGGAGACTGATTTCTTCTATAATAACATTGTAATCTTTACGTATTTTAATAGCACTTCTAATGCATCTTATTTTAATATTCTATTTATATACCTATCTCTGGGATAGTCCAATTTAAACATGCATGCTTAGACTCTGAGTTCCTAGAGGCCAGAGCTCATGTCTGACTTAGCTTTGAATGATGAAATCTAAAAAATTATAGATATTACTTAGATGTTTATTGAATTAGCAACTAATAAAATGCTAGAAGAGAGAGAGAAACTGAGTAGTCAGATTGACTCAGTTTATAACTTGATATATCGTCAGCGCTGAATTGTCAGCCTCTTAAGTAGAAATCTAGCCTCTCAAATCAGTACATTAAAAATCAGTGCTCTGACATCATAACCACACTCGGGTGTGGCCTTCAGCTGAGTACCCTGAGCCATCCACATTTGTGAGCAGCTTCCATCTGTCCCGTCAGTCTGTAGCACCAACTGTTTACAGTGGTCTGTGTTGTCACGTGTCTTTGGGCCATAATAATAAATGCCATCTGTGCATGATACATTAAAAATTCCCAGATGGCACATCTGGTGGAGTGGTGGTTTGGTCAGTCACCAGCAACCAGCACAGTCCACATGCGTCCCAAGGACCCAGGGGGAACAACCAAAATAAACAACTAAATAAAAATAAAATAAGTGCTTCTTCCTCCTCTCTCTTTCTGCCTGCCTCTGCTCACTTCATTGCTATCTGCACTTTTCTTTAAAAAAAAATTCCCAGAATATTGAAGATGGTGCTAGGGTTTAAGAAATGCTTGTAGCTAAGCAAATATAATTTGAATAATGCCTTGCTATACTTCATGACCAAAGGAAATTGCTTTAAGATACATTGCAAACTATGTTGGTGAGTTAGTCAATATGCATAAAGGCAGATGAATTAGTGATTATTTTTAACGGTAGATTTCGTTCATTCTGTGATAGGCTTGCATTTCATTCATATGGTAGAGTTTTTCTAACCAACACAGCTACACTGAGTGAAACTTGCAATGAGGCCAAGCAACACATAATGTGATGCATCTGTCTGTGCCTCTGTAGAAGACATTTTGTAATGTCTTCATGGTAAGTGGAATGCTTGATCTAGACTTTCCAAAGATTAAAACAAACATTCTAAAAGAAAACTTGAAGACTTCTTTCCAAGTTTAATAGTGCATCAACAAAATAGCATCAACTTGACACGTAAAAATCCCTGAAGATAGGAGCTTTTTAAATCTAAGTAATTTCCCATATT
The DNA here is from genome assembly GCA_004363575.1 of Solenodon paradoxus. Taxonomy (NCBI): domain Eukaryota; kingdom Metazoa; phylum Chordata; class Mammalia; order Eulipotyphla; family Solenodontidae; genus Solenodon; species Solenodon paradoxus. The sequence goes on from RJWH01000499.1 coordinate 352,693, forward strand.
GATAAAGTCTATATTAAGTAACTATTACTTAAGGTACTCAAATTCCACATCTTTAGCAAACCACAATGCTTGCACTGCTTTTAAAAACATGTTTATTTCAAAGATAAAATTACATATCCCATAGTATATTTATGCCACACATATGCTAAGTATGTAAAAAATGAATTTTGTTGGACTGTAAATGTTTTCAAGCATGCTCACAATAATGATTCTTTTCCAAAAATTAAACAGTTCAAAAACAAAGTAGATAAAATGCATGCCATATATATGACAAATATATCAAACTGTGTTTATTGCATTTTTATAGAATATTTGAATTTTTCCAAGAATTAAAGCAAGCAATTTGATTCAAATATGTTGTGGTATTTATAAATAAAATGTTAGCTTTTAAAACTAAAGTCTCAGACTTCCATCATGGAAGTAGAAGCTCCATGAGATATGGGATAAGAATTAATTATAAAAATTAGACCTTACACAACTATGGCATAGTCCAGAGAATTAAACATCAGGAGGGAAGCT
>RJWH01000499.1:353311-369102 GCA_004363575.1 Solenodon paradoxus
GGGGGTCTATGGAGGTCTATGGGGATCTATGGGGGTCTCTGGAGGTCTCTGGGGGTCTATGGGGGTCTCTGGAGGTCTATGGGGGTCTATGGGGGTCTCTGGAGGTCTATGGAGGTCTATTGGGGGTCTCTGGAGGTCTATGGAGGTCTATTGGGGGTCTATGGGGGTCTATGGAGAGGTCTATACCTGTGCGTTGCTACAACTTTTGTGGGGCTGCTGCTGAGCATCTGCTGGTGGCCCTAGGGCTGGTGTAGGTCCAGGGGCTAGCACTCCAAAAGAACCAGATATGTAGTGGTGAAATAAGCACTAGCTGAAACCTACCAATTCCTCCATATCTGTCACCAAATTTAACAATTATTTCACTGGAGATTAATAATCTCCTATTTCACTTTGGCCCTCTAAATCTCATAAAAGTTCCACTTTGACCAATTCTCATCTAGAACCATCCAATGGATTGGCCAACCTTCCCTTTCCAATCAAATGCTCCTGGTTTGCCTCTGAAATATCATTTTATCTAGCATCTGACTCTATTTAAAATGAACATATCCTTCCAGGCTTCTTCTGAGAATTCTTCTCCTTCCACTCTGCTACTGGTCTTTCATACTTAATACTCTCTTTATCCAACATTTTCCATAAATAGTAACTCAATGCTTGTCTTTACTTTATTAAATCCTTTGGAAATTGTGTCACAACATTTAGAAAATGACAAGTCACCTCTGCAAATACCTGAAAAATTCCTATTGTTGAAAAATAAAACAACTTTCTGTAAACTGAAATTTGGTGAATAAAACTAGAAAGCTTGATATCCCATCCTCAAGTAGGGTCTCAGCACCCTCAAAGTCTACTGAATTTTCTTAACAAACCTCTCTTACATTCTCCATGGCATTTTTAAGTTATTCAGTCATTATCCTCATCATCTATTTTAAGGATTTTACTTAATATACTGATTCATAGAGAAAACAGTAGATGCTGGAGAAATTCCCAACCACCTGCTATCAAATCTATACACTCACTAGCATCCATACTTCTCCTTTCATTATTTTCCTCCTCTTGCAATGGAATGTATGTTCCTTCTCCATTTAAAAATTAGTTTCTCCAAAAGTAAAGCCATTTTTTCCCATTTAGAGCCTCAATTTCAAAGATTATTCTCTTATTCTCCGATCTTTATAATCGTAGTCACTAAACTGTTACTCAAGAATCTTTAATAATATCTTGCTTTTATGTCAGCAAGACCAAGTGTCATAATTTTAATCACAACATAAGCATACTTTGGCTAAAAGGTAACCTTGACAAATTAGCATTCCAGATACCAGAATATGCTTTACTAGTGTTACCATACCTCCCAGTTTGACCAGGATTGTCTTAGTTTAGCAACATTCAAATCACCCTCTTTTGGTTCCACACCAATCTGAACACAGCACCCCCCATATGCACACACACACACACACACACACACACACACACACACACACACACTACCCATCCCTGGTGATACTCCAATTGGTTCTTATTTCGACTCTAAAAATTCTGACATCTTCTGTTGTCTGAAAGTTAGCATGCATGCTTCCTTACAATTCGAAAACTACTTCTGCACTGCAACTGTCACACACTTTGGATAATTTAAAGGGCACAAAACTCCACAGAGGGTCTGCACATAAGGCTTTAATCAAGTAAAGGCTGCATGTAGTAAGGGAAAGAAAACACAGGTAACGATCAGGGCTCTGGAGACTTCCAGACTCAGCTTCCAGGTGCCCTTTTCATTCCACTGAATGTACTTCACAAATGGATTATAAATCACCAAGTTGTGTTTACAATTTTTCAAGGATTTGGAAGAGTCTCAGATTGTACCCTACTTGCAAACTCGCACTGGGCTGCCATTGAAGGGAGGTTGGCAGAAGACAAGAGGCTCCTGGGTCAAAGACCACGAAGTTTCCTACTGGCCGCACATCAGGTGGCATGGATGTCGCCCTTCCACCTGTTCCTCCGATCCCACAATCCTAGGAGAGCAAAGCAGGCAACTGAGGTAGAAACTGTGGGTACAGTGGGTCAGTATCACAACTGAGATAAGGAAACCACAGTCCTTTTAAATGTGATACAAGCAGATGCACCCAACATTTGCCCTGGAGGGAGATGCAATCTTTATCATCCTAATTTGAAAATAGATCAGTCAGTCCTCTTCTTCAGAGGAAGATGTTATCTCCATCCTCTAAGATGGTTTTCTATATAAATATCTTTGGAAAGATAATGTGAAGTAAGAGCTGTCAGAGTTAACATTTTAAAAAATACTTTCAAGTTAATAGTAGTTATAAATAGAATCCTAGACAAAACAATTATTCTAAAAGAAGTGTTCAAAAGGAAAAAAAGGCAACAAAGAAAAGAGCAAAAATTAGAAAACAATATCAACAAGGGAGGTCTGAATCCAGTCACATCTGGAATTCTGCTATCGAAATGAAACTATTTGGGTCTAAAAATTCCAATTAAAAAAGAAAGAAAAACACCTTTATGTGTCCATAAGGAACCCATGTGGCTAAGAAGATAAAGATACAATGAAAAAAATGAGAGAACTACCTCACACAAAAGCAAGCCTAAGAAAGTCAGAGTGGGTATACTAAAATCAGACAAAGTAGATATCAGAACAATGTATAATTAATAAAGGGTCCACTTCTTCAAGATGAAACAATTCTGAATTTTATGCATTCAATGTCATAACTTCAAACCGCATGAAATACTGACAAATCAGAAAATGATTCTGTGTGTAAAAATTTCAAGTCTACACAAAATTGCAAGTACTAAGAATATTAAGTTTTGCATGTTCATATGACATGCGTTTTTTAATACAAAAGTCAAATGCATTCTAATACATTAGTGCTACTATAAATTATAGTAATATAGACAGTGTGATATTTTTGTATTTGGAAACATAGGTAAATGGAACAGATTGAGACATTCATAGGTGGCAAACTGATTTTTGGCAAAGAGGCTACAGTACTTCAATGGAGAAGTTGTTTTCAATGAATGGAGTCAAGACAACTAAACATCCACTTGGGGAAAAAATGAACTTCAACTATTCTCATACTTTGCAAAAGAATTAACATGAAATTAGTCATAGACATTAATATAAAAGCAAAACTTTAAAAACTTGTAAAAAAATATATAAAATCTTTAAATCTAACAATCGAGATTTTCTTGGATGGCATACCAAGAGTCAAAATAAGAGGAAAATGATACCTTGGACTTGGTAATTAAAATTGTGTTTCTCAAATACGGTATCAACAAAATGAACAAGGTTTCTGCCAGATATAGGAAGAAAATATTTACTAAACCTATATCCGAAAAAAGGATGAAATAGTAGTCAAAGAACTTTCAAATATCAACATTATGGGGAAAAAAGACCTTGCAGATCATTTGAATGGACCTTTAGCAAAAATAGATATATAAGAAGTCAATAAGTATATTCATCGATGCTTAACATCTTTAATTGCTACTGTCTCATGTGTTTATGAAGGTTATGAAAAATCCAGGTGTGCAATCAACAAGGTAGAGAGTTAAAGATATCGCTCCAGTCAGAGTCTGATGCCTCATGAACTACAGAGGCCAATGAATGCAATTTCCAATTCTAATGCCAACAGGCTCAAAAACCAAGAAGAGTTTATATTTCAGTTTGAGTCCCAAGGCAGGAAAAGACCTATACTCCAGCTCAAGGCAGTCAGGTAAGAAGAAGGCCCTCTTACTTGTGGGAGGGTTGGGCTCTCTGTTCTATTCTTAGTCCTTCAACTGATCGGATAAGCCCATCAGCATCCAATCTATTGGAACAGTCTGTTTTACGCTATTGATTCACATCTTACCCTCACACAGACGCAGCCTCACAGACACACCAGAATAGTGTTTGATAAAATATCTGGGCACCCTGTGGCTCAGTCAGGTGCACTCACAAAATATACTGTCACTCTTGCTATACACCAAGGGTCTTCATTGAAGGGAATGCAATGGAAAAAAGTTCGGCAATTCTTACAAATTTTAAATACATTCACCTTCTGACCTAGCAATTATACTCTGATGTATTTTCCAGAGAGATATAAATACATGACCACACAAAAACTTGCACATAAATGGTTATTATTCAGGACAGTCAAATCTTCTTGATCTCAGAAGTTTTTGCGGTCAAAATATATGACTAGACCACACAAGTACTTACATGTAAATGATCTTTTTTATAATAGTAAAAACAACTTAAAAACAATTCAAATGTCTATAAACCACAAAGGTGTATCATATTTATACAATGGAATACTTCTCAGCAATAAAAATGAATAAGCTGTTCATAAGTGAACACTAAAATTACTAAGTGAAAAAACAGCCAGCTACAAATTTGTAATTTTTTGTAATTCCACTTATATAAATCTATAGAAAGACAGATATAATCTAAAGTGACAGAAAGCAGCAATGGTTGCATTTGCCTGGGGCAGAAGGGGGAAAATTATTTATAAAAGCCTCAGTAAACTTGATCAGAGTCATGGAAATATTCTACATTTTAATTGCTGCAGTGGTTACCAAGCTGTACAAATGTGTTAAAACTCAGCAAAATTTACTTAAAAGATACAGTTTACTATATGTAAATTAGATATCAGTAAAGTTGATTCAGAAAAATAATGCACAAAATGTCGTAATTTAGGTGTGATGAGATATTAAAATATTTGGAATGACAACAAGACCTGGAAGCTAAGAATGACTGTCAGTATCAAAAAAAAAAAAAAAAACTGACTGCAATTTAATTGTGTACTTAATATGTGTAAGACATCCTGCTAAGCACTTGACTGTATTGTTTTATTTTATGGTTTTAAATTAACCTGAGTAGTACTATTAATCCTATTTATGGATGAGGCAACTACTAACTAGAGAGCTTATGTTCCTAGTCAACAGGTACGTTATCATACCCAGTTAAGTCACAAAGCTTGCCCTTGATTCCAGCCATGTGTGCTTCTAACTACTCTTACACTTTACTACAACCTTCCTTCTATTTCTTAAGAAATGGGAATAGACTCGAGAGAAAAAAATCTCAAAAAGTTTTTATATTTAGAAATAACAGTGTGCAATTGAGAAACTAAGATTACATTCCACATACTTTTAGTATTGCTTAAGTATTGCTAAGAGTTTGGAATCCTTTACTAAACATTTGCTCTCTGTCTCAGCTGACACAAATAGACGAGATACATAATACAAAGAAGTGCTACAGTACAAACTCCAGACCTCAGAGATTCAAAGGCAAGTCATTTCCCAAAGAGTCCTTTAAAATGGCCGAAAGTAGAACAGAATGCACGTTGCTGATTGGTTTCCAAGACACAGAAGTTCACTTGGTTTCAGGGCATTACTCTGAACCAGAAGGAACCTGAAGTCAAAGCTGGACTACTTCAGGAGCTCAGCCCCCACTGATTCAAAGTTATCCAGGGGGAGCTCTGCAGGGTCATGAACCAAACAAACCCCAAAGGCCTGAATTCCATTGTCAATTCTGAAACCACCCCAACTTCCTTAAATTATTTCAGATGAGTGAATTATCTGGAACCAAGTTTGACATTCAAAGTTGCATGAAATAAACCTGAGTCTAAACTACACAAAGCTTTGCTATTTTTTTCTTTGCTAACTTCTAGTAGGATGTGTCTGAACAGTACTGTGTTACTAACTAAAAGATACTTAACTTTTGTTCTCTCAATTCCATTGTCATATTCTAAATACAAAGGTCTAAGATTGATGATCTCACTAAAGAAATAATGTTAAAATCTATGCAAGAATAGTCATATTCCAAGAAGAACATATGCTGTTTGTCATAAATGTAAGTACTTTTAATGGGGTTTTAACAAAAATAATTTAGGCCTCAATTACTAGACAAATACTGTTTTATAAACACCTGAGGATTTATGAATCCTTTTGGCTTCTAGGAAAATATTTTCATCTCTCAGAAAATTGCTGGTTAGAATTCAGGTGAAAAAATGTCAATATTAAAACAGATTCAGATGATATAGTTATCTTATATTTGGGTATTTACCAAAGAAATGCAAAGCACTAACTGAAAGACATATGCACCCCCTCCCCCCCGCTATTTATTGCAGCAATGTTTACAATAACAAAGAGCTGGCTACAACCTAAGTGCCTGTCAGCAGATGACTGAATAAAGAAAATATAATATATATGCACAGTGACACACTACTCAGCTATTCAAAAAATGATGAAAGCCTGCCATTTACAACATGGGTAGACCTAGGGGATATACTACGCTTAGTGAAATAAGTCAGATGGTGAAGGACAAACAATCTATGATCTCATTCCTGTGTGGTATATTGAGAAAACACATAAATGATTGAACTAAAGAAAACAAAAATAAATTTTCAGAGTATAAGACAAAATTAGTGATTGCCAGAAAGGAAAGAGAAAGCAGTGGGTAAATTGGGTAAAAAGGATACTTAGTGAAGAAGAGAATGTACTTTCAGTGGTGAACTTAATGCAGGGCATACAGAGGTTGATTTATAATGATGCCCACCTAAAACATGCATACTGTTACAATGCAATGTCACTTCAATAAAAATTATCTACAAAACAATAAATAAAATAAAATAGATTCAGTTTATTTGGATCCAGCATTGACTACGAAGAAAATTCTTCTTTAAGATCTTTTAAAATTAAAGTTTACACTGACTCACTTAGTTTTTTTCTGTGGCAATATTTATCCTGTTTTCTTTAACTTCCATCTGCCGATTGACACTTCCCATTTTCATCATTCTCTCATGTAGTCCTGCCAAATCATGTATCCAAGCACTCATTAAATCCCTCCACAAGTATTTACAAATAAGCACAATCTCACCAATTCTTTCCTCACACATCCATCCATACCCTTTCCCATTTGTCTTGAGTACAACGCTATCCTTCCAGTTAATCATACTGAAACCATCGAAGTCATCTTAGATCTCTTGCTTTCTTTCAAACTCCCGTCAATGCCAAAATCTTTCACTCTACTCTGAAAATTTACCCAGAATCCAACTGATTCGTTTGCTGTCATTATTGCTTTTGTGGTTGCTTTATCACGGCAACTGTTATATCTGCTTCAAGTTCCCATCATCTCTTTCCTAAATTACTCAGTAGCCTCCTGTCTGGTCTTCATGTTTCCACCCACACCCTACTACAAACTCTTCTCTACAGAGCAGTCATCCTCATTCACTTAAAGCTAAAATAACATCCTGTCATTCTGCTGAAACCATTTGATGGCTCATCCAGTTAAAAAACAAATGACAGTGGTCAAAAGGCCTGATTAATTTGCTTGCCTTTCTTTATCTTTTCGATTACCTCATCTATATCTCTTTTCCCCCACTGACTACTCTGCTTCATCCTTTGCTTTTTCTCAAACATTCCAGACAAGTTCTCACCTTTGGCTTGCTCTAGATTCTTCTTTTGCCTGGAAAATTACTTCTCTAACTATCAAGGAGCTAAGACCATCACTTGCTTTCAGTCTTTCTCTAAATGTAACCTAATGAAGTCTAAAGGAGTCTAACATGATCATTTATTAAACTTACCAATCACATTCCCAACTACACCTCATTTCTGTTACCCTGCTCTTTGTAAGGTGCTTTTTTTTTATTACATATTTCCTTCTAAAACACCATGTAATTTAATAATTTATTTCTATTGTTTTTCACTAGTTTTACTCAAAATGTGTATCTTACTTACTGAAAAACTGAACAAATAAACCATGAGTTATGGAATTTCCATCATTCATTTGAAAAATATATTGAATGCCTACCATGTTCCAGTCACAGAATTATCCATGAGGATGTGGTAGAAAGCAAAATACACAAGGACCCTAGTTTCATGGAGCTCAGTGCCTATTGGGATGATGTTCTCTATAGAAAGAGTCACACAAATAAGTACCTAAAAGAAAACTGATAAAAGTGCTACGAGGGAAAATGACAATGTACCAGAGAAAATATATGATAGAGAGAATACCTTTAAACTGGAGGTTTGGGAAAGACTTATTATGTCAGATGAAAATAGACACTAAAGAGATGTGAAGCTGTATACCTAAAATTTGAGTTATGTAAACCAATGTTATTTCAATAAATTAAAAGAATAAACAAAAGCTAATTAGAAATAAAATTATTTTGCACCAAATAAAGAATATGCAAGGGTAGATAACAATTAAGATGTTAAAGAATATAAAAAATATATGTGTAAAGCTCCAAAACTGAGAATGACTGAGAAATTGTCAGGGGTATCAGATATGGCTAAAGAAATTGGCATACCAAGCTTTATTGGTTGTGGAGAGTTTTGATTTTATCTTACATGAATAGAGAAGATGTTGAAGAGAATTAAAAAGAGTAATGATATAATGAGACTTTCTGATTTGGACTATCATTCTACCTATTGTATATGGAATGACTAAGAAAACAGCAGAAATAGAAGAAGTCCACTCAGAAGGCAACGGTATCAGTTCCAGTGAGAGTTCAGGGTGACATGCAATTGAGACATGAATGGTGATTGTTGACAAGGAAATAAAATTATATATATATAATATTTTTAAATTAGTATGGTTATGAATCAGATATAGAAACAAATAGGACTATTCTATCATAGGTAAATGCATAGATAAAGCTGGATATAAATGTTAAAATCAGAAAAAGACAGTATGAAGAATTACTAATTACCTTTGTGGTAAGACTGGTATTAGGAAATAGGTGATAGAAAACAAAAATAAGGTCCATTGTTCAAATGGATTTAAGTTCACATTAATGATCATTCTATATTATGTCTATTTTGTCCTTAATTGTCCGAGAGGGTTCTACGAGAATGCCCGAGTACCACAATTTTGCACAGAGTGAAAAATGGGTTAGATATTTCAAGTCAGACACATCTTTCAGATTTCGTGTAATATGAATAGTTCTGAATATCATCTTTTTTGGACTTTAGACCAGTAAATATGTAGAGTCAGTTAGTCTTCCTCAATTCTCCTATTCAGGGTCCCATTTTAGAAAAAAACATCTCAATTTACTCTCTGTTCTTGATTTTGACAATAAATTGTGATTTTCCTCAGGCCTGGGTAGACGATGTGAGATCAGATGAGGAGGAAGGATTTGGCTCTCAGGCAAGCCAGGAAAGGAATGCAGAAATCCTGAGTCCTAGGATAACAAAATCAAGAACAGAATTGTCAATATGGCAAGTCTGAGTTTATGATGAAAGTGTTCTAGAGGTCAAGAGTTGGTTCTGGGCAAAATCAGAGACATAACGCAGGTCTGCAGCTATGAAAGGTACACACATCAGAGAACAACTACAGGCAGAATTGATAATCACCAGTTTAGATAAAGGGTGCAACTCATTCTTTAAGCCAATTTCGGAAAAAGACTGCAAAGGGCATGACGTTTGGGAAACTAGTGTTATAAGGAGGTCTGTTCTTTGAAACAATCAGAGTATTATTGCAGAACAGTTCCATCTGTCCAAGTTTGCAGTACCCTGTCTGGATTATTGGGTGAGAATAGACAGATGTGGCCCAGCTGAAGCCAAATAAACCAGAGACAATGCAATATGCAGACTGTAGATCACAGCAGAGCATGGGCCTTTAAGTGAGTCTTCACTTGTATCCAATCCTCAGCTGAGTAGATTTATGATGTCTGTGATCCATTTTGAAACATAGTAACTCCTAGACTAGTAACCTTATCACACGCAGTGTAGAGTTCTGGCTCTACACCACATGAATAGATAGTATCTACTCTTTCCTTATGTTAATCATAAAAGTTACCTAGAAGAATGACCACTGCATTCAAGGCCTTCAAAGAGTCATTAGTAAGACATGAATATAAATGTGAAAAGTTTTCCTATTGAAAAAGAAGAGCAGAATTTTAGGTCTCAATTTTAAATTCTGAATATCTATTTCTTATCGAGTCTGCATGCTAATGTTCAAGGCATGAACAAGTATCATGAAGAACAAGTAGCACTTAAAAAAGTAATTATATCTCCCACAAACTGGAATGTATTTAAACACATTATCCCCGTGCTAAATAAGATAAGACCTTTTTTTTAATATCTCAAACTAGAAGTTGCAAACTCCTCTATGGATTCCAAATAATATTGCACAACAGCAGACAACACGAGCATGCTCCAAAGCCAAGAGCAAATGATGTCTGGAATTCAGGGTCTTGCCAGTTTTACACATCTTGAAGCAATAGCTTCCATAGCAACAGGGAGACTAGCTGTCACAATCTTCAAGTGGCAATTCTGTACACAAAGGAATATTATTTTCACACACATTCCCATTCCATCCTCAGTGTCTTGCCCTTATATTTGCTGAGAGTATTGTCAACACATTTTCTTGTTTGTTAGACTTTCCTTCTAAGGTGGCAACACTTACATTTTAATATAATTGCATTCATGATTGTGTTTAATTATTTATAGGATTTTCTGTTTCAAGGGTACAGAATAATTTTTAAATGAATCAAAAGAATTAAAGCAGAGGAAAATTAGTCAAAAGACTATGATAGAATTAGGAATGAGAAAGACATAAAATGTAATACCCTGGAGTCCAATACTCTTCATGGCATGAAGAAGGCCACAAACTTGGCTTGAGTTTTCATCAAAGCCAGTGGGAACATGGGAACATAATCAGTTACATTATTTCTAAATACATACTTTGTGTTTGTAAGACGAAACAAATATTTATAAAATAAATATCTATTAAGTGTTTATAAGATAAAACAAATACAGCAATTCAGGTCAGGTCCAACTATTCCTAGTACTAAGTCAGAAGGGACAATTTTTCCGCAGGTCCTGATACCCAGGATCCCAAACGATGCAGTAAACAAGTTTCTTAATATCCCCACTGAGATCACATTCAGAAGTCTATGAACTCGTCCTTTCCTGCCTGGACTCATTCCACTCTCCTCCCATTCCTCAGGAAAAACCATCCTTCAAAACTAAAAATCATATGACGTTACCCTGGTGCATAAACTTCTTAAATGATTTTTCATTTTGCGGGGGAACAGATCAAAATCCTGAAGGTGACATTCACAGTCCCACATGTTCTGACCCTGTTTGCCCCTCTAAACTGCATCTCAGTTGAGTCCCCATCTAAAGTCATGCTTCTTTTATTCGGGTCCTCAAAGAAGCAAGTATCTGGTTATCTAAGTTCATACCACTACATTTATTCATGTGATCACTTGATTAATGTCCGTCTTGACATTGTAAGCTCCAGAGAATGGGTTCCTTTCTGATTTTGCTCACAATTATTCTTCCCATGTCACCCATACTTCCGACTCAGTAAAAATGTGAATGAATCAGTGAATGGATGGATGGATGGATGGACGGATGGATGAGGTGATTTTTTTATTGTTCAAAACCAAAGAATACTATAAAGTCAAAGCTCAGTTTAGGGAGGGTGGTTGGCTTGAATATGAGGCCATTCAAGCAAATGATTCTATTATGTCCTAATTAAAGGACATGTGCTTAACATCAGTAGGAGAAGAAACCTACATCTGTCAGATAATCTTCTGAAACTACTGTGATCTTAACCAAATGTTTAATAAGTACTAAGCAACTATGAATTTAGACTACAATTTCTATTGTTTTAAATGTATCAACATACAACATTATCTTGAAACAAAATTTTGAAAGGTTAAATATCAAATATTTGATCCCAACAATCGCCCAACCTGGATAATTATCTGACTCTAGATGACTTATTGAAAAACATTTCTATGCCAAGTCACTTTGATTTAAATGGCCCATCAATAAAATGGGAATGGGGATTAAGTTTGTCTGAAAAGGATCCTATGAGATTATGTCTCTAAACTGGGGATCATTATTTCAAATATAACATATAAAGAGTAATAATAAGTAGTAATCATACACGTGACAGAAGGTCACTTCCACATTGGTGAAATCCCTTTTAGAAGTAAGGATTATCTGGCGAAATCTCAATTGTGTTAACAAAAGCATCTATTATAGTCAGCTAAGAGCAAATAACTTAAATACTTTTTAACTAACTTTAGATGTAGCCAAAAAATGTATAGTCCCATGTTTGGTTCAATTTCAAAGTGCTTTTTTCCTGGAAAATTTATCAACTTCTTAACTGTTTATGAATTATTATTTTAAGGAAAAAATGTTGATATCTGTAAGATTTGCCAATCTTGGTGGCTTGACAATGGTCCAAAAACAATTGAAATCATTTCCAGTTAGTTTAAAATGTCAAGGGGGTGGAGGGGGGAAGAGAGAAGAAGACACTTCATGTATTGCCTGTAATGATTCAATGAAAGAATTTTGAATTTAATTAAATTGTTCATGCTATTTGTGCATATTATATTGTAATTAAAAATGTTTTAGCTGAAGCATAATAGTGAAATGTTAATGCATTTCACATCCTAGGTTGCCTATTGAGTTTTACTACGTAACTTAATATTAGAGGGATAAACACTGAAGCAACTGCCTTTGTTCTAGGGTATCAGGATTTCTGCATGATTCTGTAAAACAAGAAGAAAACAGTATTTTACTCTCACAAAAAATCTGATGAAAATAGGCAGCAATAGGAAAATTATTAATGTAAATCTGACTTTTGCCAAGAACAAAAAAGGAGACGCACATCCACACACACATACACTCACAGACATACACACATTCTCTGTCACAAACGCACACACTTCCCAGCATTCTTTGTGTTATTTTGTTTATACATAGCAGAGTTACTTTAAGAAATGTTTACTTGTCTTTGATGTCTTCCCTTAGACTCCCTGTACATTCCACATCCCGTCTTGGCCAATATTTTTGAGAACTGGGATCATGCTCCCTGGGACTCGTGGATGATGTACAGAGAAGAAGAGCCCAGAAAAGCCTGCAGTCTGCCTGCTCAACAACCTCGCTCTGTGTCAGACACAGCATATCATCCCTCAAAGTCGCTCACTTCTAATACAACACTGAGGGCTGTCCCCAGCAGACAGTGGTTAGGACCTTGTGTTCCTGGCTAATCCGAGTACTACATTCAGTGTCAATGGCAGATTCTCTCTTTGCAACACAGTGACCTCAAGTATGACCCCACCACTCTTCAGGTCCCATCTCAGACTCTACATTTCTACTGCGTGGGTGCAAATGCCTGTTTCACCACTTGTCAGCTTTAAGCAAATCACTTACTTTTTCTTGTACATTAGCTTCTGCATCCATCCTTGGGACAATAATCAAGTCACTTCGTGGAATTAAATTTGTTCATGCCTATATTACATTGAGAACAGTGCCTGACACATAGTAAATACATTTGTATTTTGATTTTCCCTTTCCATTAACTTTTGGATAATTTCAGATTTTCGTAATCACATTCCTTTATGGAAATTTTAAGCCCTAATACCCAGGACTGACATTGTAAGAATCTAGAATGGTACTAGCTATGTATCATCGTTGGTAGAACTGAGAACATAGCAACTCAAATTATTTCTTCTCTACTACAGAATAGAAATCCCAATTTTAAAAGAGAATTATTTTTGCCCCTAATGGGACAAACATTGGAAGCTTATCCTTCCCTACCCAACCCTATCTTTTAGTTAGATTTGATTATAGAATGAATGATTTTAAAGGACAGTCCTTTTATCTCTTTGCTTCATTCTATGAAAAACAAATTCAATGAATTGGGAAATTATGTGACGAGAAATACATTCCTTAAGGTAAAATTGTTATACTACCTCTAGATAATTTTTGTAACATAATGGCTTACTTAAAGTAGTTTACACAGATCTGTGAGATTATGGAAAATATGTTCAATGTACATTGCTTTCTGATGATTAAAAAAAAACAGAAAAACTAGGTAAATGACCGTGGATAGATCAAAAAGGATTTCTTTCCAATATCAGGTGCATCAAACAGATTTCCAGGAAGCCCTGGATTATATTCAACTCATGTTTGAATATTCTAACACAAGACCTACACACTTTATATATCAAGCTGTCAGAAGGTAGAATTCCATTCCATTGTCCAGGTTTGGGCACTCGACAAATTATTGGTCCCGGGAGCTGTCCCACTTTCTAGCTGAGGCTGGCCTCGGTCTGAAAATAATTTTAAAAATGTTTTTCAAAAATCCCCTTTTAAAGATACTTGAGCATGGATAAATGCCTAGACTTCTGATTCACAAAAATAATTAATTTCATCTAGAAAAACCCAGGACATTTAATTCCGTATCAACAGTAAAATGTAGATAAAATATTTAAATTCCTAAGTCAACCCATACAAAAAATATTCTTAGAGAACAGTTCCGAGCTCAGTGCTGAGCTAGTGGACATACAGGAAGTGCAGATGTATATGACCTGCCTACAAGGTCCATCTCGTTCAGAAATCTTCTTCCTGTACTTTCCCACATCTGTCTTCTAAATTTAACTAGAAATTCTATCCCTTTCAAAAGGATGTTTACTCTGATTGTACATCATATTCTACAAAGAAGGCAAAATCAGTAAGCAAAGTAATCAGATGTTTGAAATCACCAAATACATTATTCCTTAAAATTATTTAAGAATTGTATTGGATTCCCTTCTAATGTCATTGCAAACCCAAAGTACATTTCTTCAGTACATTTCTAAAATTAGCTATGATAATTTTATGATCTTTTCTGCAAGGGAAGTTTTAATTCTCCAACTCTCTATGCAGACCAGAGCTATTTTAGCTTTTAAATTCATATCTATTCTAACTGAAACTGAATGATCACAGTGAAATTTACTTTTTCCTACCTTGAAATGCCTCCTGATCAAAACATTTTATCTCTACTACTGTAAGCTTATATATAATTCCCCCAACTACCAAATCTATTAGCTACAAAGTTACTTGCTTTCTTTTTTCTTTTAATTTCCATGCGCCAAAGAAATGGAATGAGTTTTCCCAAACTATCACCCTCTTGCACTACAGAAAAGGAAACTGGACTCGTGATATTTTGTGCATACATATACTTCTTAAAAGAACAATGGGAGCTTCCACAAGCTACCGGCAGAAGTCCTCCTGTAGAGTCTTCTATGTATATGGCAAATGGAAAGATTTGCTCCTGGCTTAACTGCCATCATCCATGCTGCCACTACTGTGGTCACTGGCTTGGGAACAATCAGGGGGAAGATAAACAGTTTTACATCATTTGTTGCTAAACGCTCCCAGAAGCTCACTTATCTGCACACCTCCATGACCAGCTGTGAAAACATGGAGAAGGTAACCTGTACTGCACTTTTATAACTGCCCTCCTTTTCTATGGAGTCGAAAAATTTGAATAAGGCTAAAATTTAGAAAATGTATTTCATCATTCACAAAAAGAAATTTAAACTAATGACCTTTCACGGGATTAAGATTTAAAATGACTTCTATGAGATGGGGTCCATATACACAATGGAATACTGCACAGCCCTTAGAGGAGATGAAACCCTGTCATTTGAATCAACATGGATGGATCTAGAGGGAATGATGCTGAGTGAAACAAGTCAAATGAAGAAGGATGGATACCAGATGACCTCACTCATAGATGGAATGGGAATAGATAAAACAAAGGGACAGACACAACACAACCAAGCCTGGAACATCTGCAACAGAACTGAGTTTACCAGTAGGGGATGGGGTGGGGGTGTGGGGGCAAGTGGTGGTGGAGCCCACTGGAAAATGGTGAAGCAGTCTTGGTGATGTGGTTGAGGGCAGGGTGTGCTGACATATATCTAAGGAATGGGGGACCTATACAGAGAAAATTATTTTAATGTGCAGGATAATTACTACAATAAAAAGAAAAAGAAGACTTCTATGACTTAAAATGCATGTTC
>RJWH01000499.1:369202-464255 GCA_004363575.1 Solenodon paradoxus
CATAAAAGGTAAAGTTGCAATTAATATTCTCTCACATAGAAACTTTATAGGTTCTTTGGTTCAAAAGGAAATTACACATCAAGCTAGGTACTCTCTTTTTGCTATATATGGCAGTTAGTTTTTACCGCAAAAAAATTAATGTGAGAGTAGAAAAGTAATGGAAAACACTTTTTATAGCTGACTTTGCACAGCATTACATCACAATTTGATTAATGCACCTAGTTAACATTTAACTGTCTTAAGAGAAATATTTTTCTTGTTTACAGCTAACATTTATTCCTTCCCCCAAACTTAATTTAATGCGAAAAAACACCCACTGATATAATTGTTAATGCTTGAGAATTTTTATTTCTGTTCACAAAGCATGAGAAACATTTTATGTGCTGTGTACTATATGTGTTGAAGCAGCAATAACATTTCTCATAGCCTTGCAAAAATAAAACTAAACCAGTGTGGTGATTTCAACAGCAAAAATCCTAGATTTAATTAATAACAAAGAGCTACTCTTCCAAAGATTAAGTGAAGATTTAAGTCCAACTCAGCAAAGAAAATTGGGTTCTTAATTGTCATTTTGTATCTGTCATGTAGATGCCTAACGACTTCATTTTATTATCTGGTAACAAAATTTTACTGAAAGTAATTTTCTGATTGACTTGCATTCTATGACATGTGAATTATTTAAATATAAAGGTTAATTAATCAGACTTCATTGTAACCAGCACTGTGTATATTGCTATCTCTAGCAGAAATATCTACAGTTCCCAGTGACTGCTTCAAACACATTACATAGATTAAACTTGGTTGTGCATGGGCTGGGGCACAGGGAAAACCCCTCATCTCTGAGATTCTTCGTGGGTTGGGCAAATAAACAAATTAACATTAAACAGGATTAGTAAGAAAGAGAAACAAATTTATTAACATGCTATAGAGAATTTACATGACTTGATTCTGATGATAGTTTTGTTCAAAAGAGAGGACAAGTTCAGAGACTCACTTACATCTGAATTAAGAACTTTCCAAACGACCTTTCTCTACGGAGAAGGGAACCATGATCATTTCCTCAGTTAGAGAAAGAGTGGAGGGTTTGGAAGAAAGTCAGTTTCTCCTTCACCTCTGGGGTGACCATTTCTTTCAGCTCAAAACAATCTCCCTGGTAGAGCAGGGCCTCTGGAGATCTTGATGGGAGTCTTGGGGTGATCTTTTGTGAGCATCTTCACATCAGGGTACAATACTTCATAATATATAAAACTTTCTCTTTTAATGAAATTAAAGTTTAGTATCTCTGAAAGTTTTTGTCAAACTCAACCTTGTGAATTTTAATAACTGCCAATAAAGTTTCATTTCTTAGGAGAATTGGGTGCAAACTTTACCTTTCTGACAAAGAACACTATCAATTCCTTTAGAAAGTTAAAACCTGCAATCAACTGAAATGAATACTCACGAGTACCTACTATATATAAGATTCCCGCCCCACCCCACCCCACCCTTGTCTCATTTTCAGAATTTCTATCATATATTAACATGAGTACTTCAAACTAATCAGGATAGCCTTCCTGCCTTTAAATAATAATATCATGACTACATGAGCCAAATAAATAAAATATTTAAGTGCAAAATAATATACGAGGACTAGAAAAATATTTGAGGAGACACTAATTAAATTTTATATTTGCAAATTCTATATTCTCTCTTTTATGGACCAATATCATCTTACGTGGGTTTTAGGGTTTTTTTAAAAAAGGAAAAAGACCACGTTGGCTGAAGTTGCTCTTCTATAGACAGTCATTCTCATAAATAGGTTAATATCATCCATTAATCTAGATATCTTAACCAAGACATCTAGCATGTTGTAGACATCATTTATTCTCTTCAAGGAGCATTCACAACAAATTATATATTCAAAATATAAACAAATATAAATATTCACATGTGACAATGAATACACACACAGAGTACCCCCAATTCCATCAGCTTGTTCAAAGGATTAAGAGTGGTCATTTTTGTGTACTTGAGAACTCACCATGACATAGGTAGGATGTTAAGTACTTGACATTCATTATTTTGCTTTTCATTCATAAATACAGTATTTACAATTAACCTCACTTTTTAGATAGAAAAATAAACTCAAAGAAGCTGACTGGTCTTCAGTAAATAAACAGAGCAGGAATTAAGATATTTTTCAGTTAATTTTATATTTGTTACAACTGCTCTGCCTTTCCAGAAATGTAGTGATTATTTTATGCAGATTATAATATTCAATCATCACCTCGCACTTGACTATGAGGAAATAAATTGGGAGAATTTAGTTGTTAACCTGTCCAGTGTCCTAAAAATAATAGAGAGGAGCAGCACCCAGGTCTGTCTCTCAGCAAGGTTCTTAGCACAAGTCTCCTCGATGCTATGTTGCCTTATGTACAGATGCATCATTGTCTCCCCTCCCACTGCACCTCCAGTCACGATCATGGCTGCACTGTCTGCATAATAAGTTACCATCTCACTGTGCTCCATCAACCTCTTCTGCAACAGCCAAAATATCTTTATCTACTTATTCAAGTCTGAGTATATTCCAGTTGTATTTGACCAAATCATTTAAATGGTTTACCCTTGTTCAAAAAAATCCCGAGAGCACTTTTTCATGAAAACTTCCGTATGAAAAAGTTTGTAGCCAATTTTATACGTGTGTGTGTGTGTGTGTTTGCTTGTGCATAACTTTTTTATCCTCCTAACAGTGCTTATATGTAGTGCAGGTACAATATGACTATGTGGTGACCACTCTGATATTATATGTTCTGATTATGAACACGGTAAAGTCAAGATCTCTACTTATCTACTCCTACAACCTGCCTATCATAATGGCTTAGCTGACAGAGGTTCTTGATAATGATGGCTGCATAGATCCTGCAGATATGCTTCACATAGTATGACATTAGGTAAGCTCCCCCAACCACTCTCCCCTTTTCCAAAATTTACTAGTTAGAATATATCTTTAAAAAATTTAAATATTTTTAAGAATAAATGACTTGATATTTTTCATGGAAAATAAATATATATGACATGGCATGCTTGATTCTCTAAGTCTTTAAAATTTTCATTTAAACTAACGTAATATTTTAGCCAATTTATATGATCACATAAAGCTTTGATCTCTATACTCTATACTCTATACGCTTTGATCTCTATATATTCACAGACTGAGCTATTATTTTAGTAACTAGAGCTACACTATAGTTTACACTAAAGCAGGAGCGCTAATCAGTTACCCTCCTTACATACTTTAACTTATAACTTCACATTTTTTTTATTTGGGGACCAAAAAAGTGGAACTGCCAAGGTGACACTGAGGGTGATGTTCATGTACAGGGAGTAGAAAGTGGTCAGTCAGCCAATAATGAATTACATTGACCACTTAAGAAGTATTTTTTCTTTTCCCTTTTCCTTCTCCCCACTCAGAAAAATAAGAGCTAGCACACAGTAAAAGTGGAAAGAATGACCAAAGTGGACACCATAATGTCCATCTTGTGATATTAGAGAAGCTGCAGTATTAGGGTCAATAGACGCTCCTGACTCTCTCATTAACTACATTCATCAGTGGCTTTAAATCAACCCACTCAAGTGGCTTCACACCAAACTGTGCACACCCTTGTTGACAGACGCCACACATACCACCAGGAGGGAACCTGAAGAGACCCAGGCCCAGTACACCAATCTCAACACCCCCACATACACTTTTTCACCTTTAAATTCATGAAAGCAACCTTTAAAAGGGATATAAAGTATATTTGCCTACCATATTTAGTGTCATATGGACTTCAACTTTTCTGATTTTACGTCATGATTTTTTATGTCTCATTTTTATGTCATGGAAAACTGTCAAGCAACAAAAAACACAAATCTCTGAACGAGGAGTAAGAAAGTGTGGGCTTTTCATTCTAGTTAAATAGCTTTTGGGAAAAATCATTTAACCTTCTTCGACTCATAAATCCTTAACTTAAAATATTAAGATTTGTCTAGATCAGTTATTCTTGAATTTTCTGAATCACAAATTACTATGAAAATCTTTGCACTTTTATCATTACATTCACAAAAAGCTGTGGACCGTCACACAAGAACTGAGCTCAGAGATACACACTGATATATGAACAAGACACGGACTCTCTGGGGCTGATCCAGACTAGATAATCTGCTAGTCTTTTCTCAACCTCAATTCCTCACAAAATTTATAACTTTGGAACCAATCAAAATTTTCTTGGAAGGAAAATAGACTTTTCCAAAGAAACCGAATAATAAAGCACTGAATTAAAATGATTGACTCTAAGTTGAGTTTTGTGGTTTCAACGGCTTAAGAATTTTAAGATAAAATTTGTTTTCAGCAATCTTTTAGATAAGAACTGGCGAACTTTTTCATACATGATAAATATTTTAGATGCTGCTGGCCATATAAACTTGACTGCAATAATTAAACTTTGCTGCTATAGCCTGAAAGTAGCCATATACAACACGGACATGGCTCTGTTCCAATTAAACTTTATAAGAACACACAGGAAGAGACATTGACCTGAAGATTGCTGGTCTGCTTTATATGGTCAAAGTTATCTTTAAACATCTCATTCAATATTGCCTACCATTCTTGTTAATATTTTGCTCTATTGAAGGTATAACAACACATAGTGCAGAGGTGGAGAAACATCCCCAAAAGAATACCTTTTTATTTAAAAATATATTGTGCTTTTTAGATATGTTAGAGCTACAGCTTCTAAGAATTTAGTGATTCTAATTTATTCAATATTACTTCCACATTTCTTTTATTCTTCACTTTATGAACATATGTTAGAATAGAGCTTGACCACAAAACATTGAGAATAAAAGTTAGCATCCTTTTGTCCATTTTATTCATCTGAATTCATAATTTTATTAAATAAATAGGCAGTTACTGAAAATTTTATAGCTAGATATATTAGTAGCTATGGAATCTATTCTATAATCCAGACCTTTAAAAGTGGCAAGGAAGACATTGAAGCTTAATAGAGAACATAAACATTCCAAGTAACTTTTCTAAGAGTGAAATACCTACCACAGATAAAGGATAGATAATAAATAAAATTTAAAAACTGAACGCAAGCAGCATTAAACATCTAATCAAACATCATGGCAATATAGTATCCTTATTCCAAAAAGTTATATATTCTGTTTCTGTGCCTTATTTCTAATAAGGCAGTTTATCAATAATTCTCTTCATTGTGTATACAAGTTTAATTTATAATAATTCTGTCCCTAAGGAGCACTGCATTCTTCTGAGGGTAAAGATTAATGCCAATGTAAATTAAATTATTTTGGTTTCAGAGGATTTCACTGATTTAACATTCCATTCTGGTACACGAAAAATCCAAGATTCATTTCTCAGGGTTTAAGAGTAAATGTCCTTTTAATATAGTACCTTTACAACATCAATTAATTATTTTTATTTCACACTTTATTCTGAGATAAAGGTTTTGAATGCTAATTGAAACTCAGGTCTAGTTACTGCCCAGGAAAGCATAAACCTTAAACCTTACCTTTCTTATAGTCTTGTCATAGAAGCTTAAATAACCCCTTATACAAGGTGTCTTAAATAAGGAAAAATACCCTTCATTCATAGAATTTATACACAATATTATTTCCACAGAACTTACACAACTACTAAGAACTTTAAGAACTTTCCACTAACTTTTTTATTTTTTTCCCTAAGAATTTAAATTGTTATTTCTCAGGGATCTTTCCCCAAAGCCCTAAATTTTCTGATAGAGCTTCTCTCTTTCTGTTTTCTTCAAGGTCCTAATTTTCTTTAATTCTCTTCTTGCTACATTTTGCTCTTGTGTTGTACCCTGCAGTATTGATTAAAAATAAAAAAGTAAACAGAAAATAATATAGCTACTACAGAAATTTATTGGTCTGTGGTCTTTTAACTTTTCTTTTTGCTTTATTATCTTTTTTTGTAAATGATCCTAATATTTCCTTCTCCCTTTTAGGTTTAGCTAATTCAACATTTTTTTCCTCCACTCTGTGAAAGCAAATTACTAGGTTTATGAGGTTAACATTTTCTATATATTCTACTAAAAAGTACTTCTTAATGACTTTTCTTGTCTGTTTGCAATGTCGACTGTTTCACCATCGCAATAAAACTATTTATATCTAGACACTAGTCCATGACCCAAACCGTTAAAAGTGGTAAGGAAGATGTTCCAGCTTAAGAGATTCATAATTTTTTAAAAAAGAGTCTTCTAAAAGAGAGACTCATGCTCCTTAGGAACGTTAGGAAGAGAAATTCAGCTAGAGAAACTCCTCCAAAATAAAAAGGAGCCAAGGCTCAAATGCCATCAGGACTTCCTCTGGTTCTTGTCTCAGACCAGGGTCTTTACCCTTCCTCAGTGACATGACAGAAAGGCCTACTGATAACTCTCAGGTTTTACATGTAGACAGGCTCATTCACGAATCTAGAGAACTATCTGGTGTCCATCCCAGCAATCTACTATGACCTAGAAAAATTATAATTATCAAATATTTAAAGAGATAAAAGCTGAATACTGTCACAATGGTATAAAAACACATGCTATTTATAACAAAGCATCAGAGCCAAAGAAATAACCTTAGACCTAGTGTGAATGGCTTCACTCTACACTATGGATGGCCTCATTTTATTGTCTTAAATAGAGTCAGTATGAGCTCTTGGCCCACACAGATAAATTGGACAGAACACTGTCATTAGTCATTTTAGGTGTTCTTTCCTTGTCACTAGAATTATCTTCAGGGATTTAACAGTCTAGAGATGTTTCCACCAACCCTCCACTGCTCAACTCAAGAAGAACCCGGATTTCTCCCGCTCTATTTGCCACTGTTTTCCTCTGGGTGCTCCCCAAGGATGCAGTGAAGTTCAGTCTTCCCTTTGTTTACAGTCAAAGCTTAGAGCCTCCTACTGCAGGTCACTCCCAGACCAGAGGGCCTCCTCCACTGGCACAGAGCTCTGTGCTGGCCCGCATGTTCAGTCATCTCTACCCCGGGACCAGCCACCAAATGCATGATAGATCACTCCCCACACTTCCACGGCTGTTCTCAAGGACTGACCACTTTGGAGGTCTTGAGTCCTGAATGGATTCAAATCTCTGCTGTGGAAAACAGGCGATCCCACTTCTTATTCAAGTCCTTAGGATTTCTCCCAAATAGACATGGCTACTTCACCTCTTTCACTTCTCTGAAATAAAATGGGATCATCCTTTCCTTTCTCTTCATCACTCTGATCACTCTGATCATCTCACTCAGAGTGCAATAGAGAAAGTTCCATGACCAAAACGTAAGACTCAAGATTTAAATCTTGAGAAATAGCATCAAATCTCATTACCTTCCCCACAGGCAGCTAAGAAGACTCTTGCCTTAGGAAAATACAGGCTAGATGACCTTTCTCAGAATTTATAGTTATCAATTTGTGTCAGATTTTCACCAATTAAAAAAAAATATTCTTTCAACAGTTTACCACAATGCTATATTTTAAATCATCCTGATATAAAAAAGGAAAATCCAAAAAGCAACATAGGAAAACTGCAAAGGTAGGGACAAATGTGAAACAAATAACAAAATATAAAGAAAACAAACTAAAGAGCAAATATCTGGATATCATAAAATTCTATAGTAATATGGAACAGCTAAGATAAACACATAATTCTTTGTTTTCTAAAGTTGTCCCTCCTTACCAATCTCCGGCCCCAGGGCGTCAACCTGCATCCTTGGACTGTATGTGAAGTGGGTCCCAGATGTGGGCTTAAAACCTGAGCCAACAGGGTGCACCTGATTTACATAAGCTTAATGAGAAAGAACAAGGCAAAAAATAAAGACGGGTCATATCAGTGGTTAGGGTTTGCACTCACTAAAAGTCTGTGCGAGGATAACTTCCATCTTAAAATACCCTTACTCTCAGGTCTTTGTTTATGAAATAAATGAGATGAATCTTTTTTTATTTCAGGATATAGGTTCACTTTTAAGTTCTTGTCAGGGATCCTACCCTTTGAGACCGTTTGCATCTCTGTCCAGTCAGAGGAGTTGGTTGGTGTGACCAGCACCTTAGCAAGTACCCAATCCACCCGATGGATCCAATTCAATGTTTCTCCTTTTCCCCATAAGTATATCATGATAGACTTTGTCAACAACTAACTAAAAATTCAGATTCACTATGTCTACCACATTTACATTGCTATCAGAGTAATCCAGTTAATGGAAAAGTAAGGTTATTTTGACATAATTTAATGAATCCACATGATTGCTACCAATTGTGTTCGTGAAAAGACCAAGCTTTGTTCAGAAATTTAAGCCATCAATCTTCAATGAGATACTTTTTGAGGCTGTTATCAGACTGAAAAGCATATGGAACAAAGACATATTAGGAAAAAAATCTATTCTTTATTAGAAACTGTGTGTCTCCAAATCCACATCTGTTCTCCCATCTTTCTTAATTGAGCTGAAATCACACAGGGATTTTAGCACTTTTTCCTCATTTTACTTTAAAATCAAGCTGACAAGTTGTCCAAGGAGGTTTCCATTCCCATTTTCCCAGACACATATCTGGAAACAGCCTCTCCTGGTTTTACCACTTCAACTGCAAGAAGGGGAAACAAAGCAACTAGACTGCTCTCAGCACAGAAAAGGTGATTTCTACTTCAGATTTTTTCACTAGGTGGGTCTGGATGCAGAGGGGAAGCTTACCAAGTAGAAAGCATCACAAGAACCTAAACAGTCCTAATAGCCAAAAGAGATGAACAATCCATTTAATGAAGAAAACTGAAACTTTCTTTGCCTTCTTCCCAAGACAAAGATATGCTGGTCCAGCCCAGCTCTATTTAAGTCTTTTTCTCCTTCCACTGATATCTGTGTCCTAGGAGGATGATTGGATTACATTAATAATCCTTTTTGATCTCTGCACATTTCATTGGCACATTTAATCAATTAAAATGATCTAAACACACAGTAACTACATTAATTGTTATCATCTTCCTTTTTACTAATGAGGAAACAAGGCACAGAAAAGTGAGATGACTTTCCCAAGGTCCTACAGGTCATCTGTTATGGAAGTGTGATTTGAATCCAGGCAGTCAGCTCCGTGTGTGGATTCTCAAGCACATTGTTATGCTACCTACCTGGGGACTAACAGACATCACACTGTAAGTGTCATAATACTTGCTTCTTTCAAAGAGTTTGATCATACATGGGCTGCAAGTTGACCTGTTTCTCTATTAGAGAATCACAGAGTTTTGGGTGTCATTCTTTTAGAAAAACACATGAGTCAAAGAAAAACACAAGGACCCAGAATTTTTTTTTTCCCTAAACTAGTTTTATAATAAAATAAAACAGCTCTTAAAAAATTTACATGTGTGCTCTGGTGGCTGAGTGGATAAGTCCACTGGATATAGTCCACACACATATCAAGGACACGCATTCGAGACCCAGGCTAGGGGGTACCACCAAGATGAACAACTAAATAAAGTAAATATTTCTTCCTCTTCTCTCTTCCTGTCTGCCTGTCTCCTTGCCTTCATTCCTGCCTGCACCTTTATTTACAGTGATAAAAATAAATAGCTCTGATCTCACACAGTTGTTGGGAGAACAAAATTATCAAATAAAATAATACATATGGAGTCTCTTGTAATGGATGTAGTACATATAAAAAATTTGATATGCTTTATAAAATGAAAATTACAGAGGACTTTCTGCATTTCTTGCTAGGAAGGGAACTATCCATAGCTTCCAAAAATCAGGACGAAAACAGGCTTCTTGCTCTAAATTTAAATTGGTTTGCTCAACAGCATTAATGCTAACACTTAACTGGTATAATAGAGCATCTCTCACTTGCTTCCCCAGCCAGAATACAATGCCAGGTTCATGGTACATAACTGAGTCGAAGAGGGTGAGGGTTATGTTTGTGATACTGAACAAAATTACGAATCAATTGATATCTTTACCAACTGATTTTCTTTATAATTTTATTCTTGGATACAGCAAATGAAAAGAACATTCCAGGAAAAGGGAAATAAAAGTTTAGTCTCCTAAATTCCTAACATATGCTGTAAAACTATGCAAGGTACTTTCTCATATATCACCTTATTTATTCTTTCTATAAAAACTGTTGCAAATATTGTCATTGCAAATATTTTAAATACTGGACACTAAGTCAAGGTTTTTTCTAGGACTTAGAAATCAGGAAAATCACATTATCCTTGACTAGTAAACTATGAAACAAACATACAGAGTATGACATAACATCAAAACCACTCACAGTCACCAGCCAGACATCTAGGATTAACCAACGCAGAGACAGCATGTGATGATTCATGAGGGTTGGGAAGACTGAAAACTACAATAGCGACTTTTATTTACTGGGCACTTACACTGTGTGAAGCAGTATGCTCAGCGCTTTTCATTCTTTTTCTGACCCTGGAAGACAGTGACATAGTTGGAACTGGATGTCAGACCTGACACTGTGACTGACATCTGTGCTTCTGGAATCTGATGGCATGTCAGCAGCTGCTTGCCCTACCACTCTCTGTTTCCATGTTTGGGATATCGTACAGCGCATCTGGAAAAGAAGCCCGGGTACTTTGAAGAACCCATCAGGCCCAGAATCCGGAGCTAAGGAAGGTGAGAAGAAGTAGTAGGGATGCTTTTCTGGACAGAGCAACGAGAGCACATTGAGTTTCAAGGAACCACAGCATTAGAATTCTGTTCACCTACTTCCCTCGCACGGCCTTATTCCTGCTCTTTTTCTGACCCTGGCTCCCCAGGCTTCACATATTTCTGGGAGTTCACCAACAGCTTTTCAATGAATTCTGTTCCTACTCCTATCACAGCATTGACAGACATAAGCATCACAGTCAACACAGGCAAGGAATCTCTGTGGGGACTGCCTAATGGGACTGTCTTGGCCTCATTCATTTAAAAAAAAAAAAAGGCATATAATTCACTCTCCTGTTATCACTATACGAATATTTGATCATAATTTGGTTTCAGCACACTGAACAAAGAATATACTAGTCATGCTGATGTGAGAATTCTCGTGCACCAAAATAGTTCTGTTTCTCATGTTGTTAATACATTGACTTTGTGGACTTTTGACAGTGTTAGGAGATTAAATCTGCTCTTGAAAACTAGATTCATTCTGAAATGCTAACCACTCCTGTAACTAAGGGCCAGAACAAAAGGATTTTGGTGAGTTCACCAATTAATGTTCATCAATATAGTCCCTTTGGGAAAAATAATTGTCCTTTTCCCAACATTACTATTAGTTCAAACCTGCCTTTCTCCAAAGTTTTCCATCTCTTAAATGAATACAAAAATACTATGATAGAAAAAATTCCTGATAATATAACTATTTAAAAATTGGAAGTTTCAGAATAAGTCATTTGCATATAATCAAAGTATTTAAAAGTTACCAAATGTCAATAGCACTAGAAAATTCTAGAATCAAAAGTAAATTTAAAACATAAGAGCTCAGATAAGATGGAGAGGTAAACTCTGAATGCCATCTAACGTTATGGGGAGTCAGAGGTGAATATAAAATTAAACCTGGAAGTCTCCCTGTTACACATGGAGAAGATTCTACTATGTTAATTACAAGACAAGAATAATCTGAGAGACGTTGAGAAACAGAATTCAGTTCAAGGTTTTCAAAGATCCACAGATAAAGATATTCCAGCCCATATTAGTGAATAAGACGGATAACCCACAACACATTTTTATGAGTTCCTGGAAACACATAAGTTAGGTACACAGAAGTCAATTAATGAACCTGGGAGTCAGAGGAGAGTGGAAATGGAAATTGTAGCTCAGGAATCACTAGAGATGAGAAGCCAGGCTTAGGGCTGAAACATTCAGGCAATAGGTTTAAACAAAGGAGAAAGGTGAACTTTGCAGCTTCTTCCATCAATCTTTATCACACTGCTACCAAAAGTTGAGATTGTTTCATATCATGTATAGTTCCAATGTCCTGAGTATTGTCTTAACACCACTAATAAGGGAAAAGCCCTTTGACATTGATTTTTGCAATGAACGTGGAGCTATGACACCAAAAGCACACAAGTAAATGTTTATGTCTTATGTTGTCTTAAACATAAAAGCTTCTGCAGAGCAAACAAAATGATCAACAAAAGGAAAATGCAACCATGGAGTAGGAGAAAATATTAGTAAAATACAAAGATAAGGAATTCATACAACTCAACAGCAAAAAAAAAAAAAAAAAAAAAAAAAAAAAAAAAAAAAAAAAATTTAAAAAAAAAAAAAAAAAAAAAAAAAAAAAAAAAAAAAAAAAAAAAAAAAAAAAAAAAAAAAAAAAAAAAAAAAAAAAAAAAAAAAAAAAAAAAAATCAAATAACCTGATTTTTAAATGAATAAAAGACCCGAATAGACATTTTTTTCAAAGAAGATATCAACAGATTACTAACAGGTATGTGAAAACAGTCGACATTACTAACCATCAAGGAAATGCAAAGCAAACCCATCATGAGATATCACCTCACACATATAAGAATGACTATAATCAAGAAGACAAGAGATGACAAGTGTTGTCAAGGACGTGGAGAAAGGGGAATCCTTATACAGTACTACTAGTGGGAATGCAAATTTGTACAGCCACTATGGAAAATAGTATGGGGGTGTACCTAAAAATTAAAAATAGAAGTACCATATATATACTACAATTCCACTTCTCGGTATATAGCCAAAGGAGTCACTATCTCAAAGAAGTATCAACCTCCACATTAATCACAGCATCATTTACAATAGCCAAGAGATGAAAAAAATATATGTCCACTGGCAGATGAATGAATTAAGAAAATAGTATATATCTAATGGAATACTATTTGACCATATAAATAATAAAATTCTGCCGTTTTCAACATTAGGGCTGAAACTTGAAGGCATTATGCTAAATGACTTAAGTCAAATAAAGACAAGTGCAACGGGATTCCATTTATATGAAAAACCTAAACACATTATAGAAACAGAAAGCGAATTTGTGGTGGGTCAGGGGAGGAGCAGAGAGATAAGGTCATCCAAGGGTACAAACTTCCAGCTATAAGAGGAATAAATTCTGGAAATTAAATGTACAGCATGGCAACTATAGTTAACACGAAGACATCACGTATGAAAATTACTAGGAGAACAGATCTTAAACGTTCTCATCACCCAAAAAGACTGCAACTATGTGAGGTAACGCATGTTATTTATATATATATATATATATATATATATATATATATATATATACATACATATGTATATATATAAAACCTTATTATATTAGATGATCATTTCTTAATTCTCTGGAATATTAAATGATGACATCATTCACCTAAAATTTAGACAATACTACGTGTCAATTAAATTTCAATAAAGCTGGAAGAAAATAAATGGCAGTAACAACAAAATAAATAAAATATTTCAAGACTTTTGTTCATATTTACTGAAAATACATGATCTTTGGACTATTTCTGTTTCAGAAGTCTCCAAGATTAGGGTGCATTGAATAATCTGTTCAATCTCTACATGAAAGGTATCAAACTGATAGTGTAATTTCTCAGGTACCCCAACAAGACCTCATGCGCTCGCCTGACTACAAATGCTAATCGAAAGCTATCTTTATACTTTTATGATCCATGCTAAAAATATATCAAGGATTTCATTTTTTAACTTAATTTCTATTGTTATTAGTTATTTTTTACCCTTATCAGAAAAAAAAAAAACCTCATGGGTTCAAACCCAGGTTTATCTTGTCTGTTGTATTTTACTATTTAAAACAGCCCACAAGACAGCCCACTATTTTACACCAGCACCTTTAAAAATGCATGAGGATGTGCTCATAAACCATTGTCACACGATTTCAAGACATCATCCATCTTCAAGAATAATTCTCCTAAACTGGCACCAATGCTCTCAGGTCATTGTAAAACATACATTTTCAGATTCACAACATCTTAAAAGCTTCCAAGAGTTTAAGCTTTGAAAGCTTTTAAAATGGTTTATTGATCTAAAGTGCCTTTTGGGAAGGTCTAATTTACGCTTCCCAGTTATGATCGTATTGTCTGTAGTAATCTATATTCTTCTCTCTGTACTAATCTATATTCTTCTGAAGTTTGACAATTTTATTTTCACTGTACTTTGTATCTTCACTATTCCATCATTTCAGACATACTCGATCATAGCTAAGAACCAAAATATAAATAGGAGCAGCACTTCACATACAAAAGTATAATTATTTCTTTTATTCTCTATTTTAACTAAGGTCGATGCAGCAAATTTCCTATTCAAGCACGGAGTTGATAAAAAACTTTACTGACTTCAACTAATCAAGTTTTCCTAAAATCACAATAGCTTTCTGACAAGGAGTGTAGCTTCAGATAAAGAACTGTGAAGTGTGTGTAGTTATTTCAAATAAATCAACAAATGAAAACTACTCATACTTCTTTATACCTGGGAAGTAAAATAACTCAGCGTCATATGGATTCTACCCCAATAGTAATATTCATCCTTAAAATTTTACTTCTGAATATTTATGTTATAAGCATTATCGATGCATTTGAAATTTTACCTATCTTTTATGTAACTAAAACACAACATAAATTGAGAACAGTTATTACCTCTGTATTAACATTCTCATCTACATAAATTAAATGAAGCTAGAAATAAACAGCAATATGTATCTTGTATGATAGTAATAAATGTGACCTCAAAGTTAATTATATTTCTTTATTTGGACTATTTTTGTTATAAATTCACTAAAGCATATTCTAGAACCTTTTTCTCATAGATCTCACACCTGTAGGATCACTATTCCACTAATTATGTCTGTGGTTCCCAAGTTTTCTTTAGTGAAGAAACTAGAGTTGCCACTATTTGATCAGAGTTAGCACTGGAATGGAATCTCTTTTTTTAATCCTTATATGGGTCACTTCCCATCTTAATGCATTATTGTCAAAGTTGGGGAGCCATGTTCTTCCTACTACAGTGGAGTGGCTGGAATGAGTCACAGATAAAACAAAGCAGTAAACTCAAATACACTCCAAATACTGGAAAGCTTATAGAAAGGGCTAGGCATTTTAGAGCACAAATTTTTCTATTTCTCGGCAAACGAATAAGGTATATGAATCTTGAAATACATAAAGACTTTTTGTATTTCCACTTTTTTATTTCCACTTTTTGTGGATCATAAAGAAAGATTCATCGGAATAGATATTTCTCAGTGGTAACAACACTTGAAAAAATTAAAGGTTTAGAGAGAAAATGCTATGTGATTATTAAAGAATAGATTTCTTTACCTAGAATTATTCCAGGACAAGTAGACAAAAAAAAGATCACAAACTAAAACAAAAAAGGTCCCCAGGTAAAAGTCATGGCCCAAGTCAAAAGAAAACAACTATAAACAACTACTTAAAAACACGTAATTTTTAGTATGTCTTCTCTGTGGTTATATTGTCTTTAATTTTTTTTCTAATGTTCAGATGAATCAAAAAATTGTGTTAAGGCACAACCTGGTGGCTTAGTGAGTTAAACCACACATAGTACACATACTTCCCAAGGTCCCTGGTTCGAGACCTGGGGTTGGGACAACAACCAATGATGAACAACTCAATAAAATAAAATGTTTCTTCTTTCTCTCTCTTCCTTCCTACCTGCCTACTGATCCTCATTATTCCTGCTACACCTTTCCTTCAAAAAAAGAAAACACTGTGTTAGAAGATGAAGAGGAACCTTGAAACTATCTTGCACTATTACAGCCTTGAGAGTTATATCTATCTTTAATTGGCGCCTTCACTCTTCTGGCATATGTTTATTGAATTCATAACATTTAAATAATTTAAAATAAGTTATATGTTTTTTTATTTAGAGAAAGCTAATGTTCCAAATTTGCAAAACTTTTGGTAACAGTATCAATAGTCTTTTGAAAAACAAAATAAATCACGTGACATTCCACAATAAGTGAGAATGTAACTGATAAATTCAAGAATAATTTTATTTTAAAAACAAAGCCTCCATTTTTCCTGAAAATAACATATCACTGTTTTAAAACTCTCTTGTATCCACATTTGAAACTAGGGAACAAAAGTTTTTAGCCTTATTTCACTCATATGCAACATATAGTGAAACCAAACAAATGAGTAAACTAAATCAAACAAAAATTAGCTTTTAGACTCTTGAGTCTAAATCAGTGATTGCCAGAAGGGCAGGGGGAAAATGAGGTAAAATAAGTAAATTAAATGGTGGAGAATGAATTGGACTTTCAGTGATGCATTTAATGAAGAATGTACAGATTTTGATTTATAATGAGACACAACTGAAATATATATTGTTATGATACAGAGTTACTTCAATGAAAATATAATCTAAAAAAATCAAATTAAAAACCTTCCCAAGATTTCTCAACACCCAGAAACCAGAGTACTATTGTGCAAGAGAAAGTGGTTTTGAACCTAAACAAAAATATAAAATTTAATGATGTTCAATAATTTAAAAAAACTGGTTGATATAAGGAACAAATAATTCAATTAATCTAATTTCATTAAAATTATATAACTGAATGTAGATTTAAAATCATGAATTATTTTTATAAATCATTTAATTTAAATCTTTATATTTTCATAGCTATGACACCCTTTAATTCAAATATTATGATAAACTTAATTAAGAAATAGATCTGATTTTTTGCAACAGAGAAAAAACAGAAAAAGAAATAAACTTGAGTTTTCAAATAATAATGTATAGTCAACCATATTACTCACTAAAAATGCTAATGCATTAAGTTAGTAAAAGTAAAGAAATCATACACCTAACAAAACATTATATTTATTTCATCTTTTTAAAATTTCTGAGCTTAGGAAAATTTAAAAATAGTTGTAGTATATGTTATATAAATTGATTTCATTATGTCGACAATATATATAATTTTTAAACTATCCATATATTTATTGGGAGTGTTTGCTCAAAATGTATGCTGATAAAGATGAAGAAAAATAAGTGAAATATCAATCCCAAATCAACATATTCTATGGAGTTCCTGTCTCAGAATTTCAGGAGATTAAGTGGGAAAGATTTGGTACAGTCAAACTAACTCATGAATCTTTATAACTCCTACAAAGTCAACATAGGCTATTTTGTGATATTTTTTAAAATAATTTTTATGGAAACAACAGTGCAATTGCCATCAATCTATATCTGCATGTGATATAATAATAATAAATGCATATGATATAATTTAGAGGAGAGAAAAATAAGAACCAGTCATTACATAGAGTATGGACTTGAAAAATAATCATTCAGCTGCAATCTATGTGATCAGATATCTCCTTGACAAGAGAATTAATCAGCCCTGAGAGAGACCGTCTCTGCCTCAGGGCAAAGCAAGAAGACAATATGGAGACTGTGAGGGCTGGAAGCTGGAGCAAGCCTACAGCACTCCGCGCTTGAAGCTAGGAGAAGCTGGAACCACCAGAAGAATCTGAGCAAAGAGTGAATAAAGATTTCTTCGTAAGAGCATGAGAAAAGCAAAAATCAGGGAAAGCTGGTCAAGTTTCCCAGATTGGCGAGGACCCAGTGAGCAGCTACGTGCCTTTACCTCACTCAGTTCTGATTTAAGAGGTTCAGAGAGGTTTTGGGAATGAGAGAATTTGGCAAAGGAGTAAGTCTTCTGATTTTCTGAACCCTACACTCCCTACTTTTCACACACACACACACACACACACAAGAGCATGCACATTTAAAATGCTTTATGGTTTGATAAAAATCAACCTAAGTCCTTCCTTCCTATTTAACTTTATTTAAAGAACATTGCATCATAGCATTATATAAATTTAAGGTGTACATCACTGTAAATCCACATCTGTATACAATACACTGTTTTTCAGGTTTTCTGTCACCATACAACTGACCCCTTTTACCTAACGTGCCTGAACCTCCCCCCTTTCCTACTTTGAACTACAAATTTGATTTTACAGATTAAGAGTTCATTTATTTGCTTGGTTTCTTTATATACCACATATGAGTGAAATCATATAACGTCTGTCTTTCTCTTCTGACTTCTCTTACTAAGCATAATTCCCTTTAGATCCATCCACGTTATTGCAAATTACAGGGTTTCAACTTTTTGATAACTGAGTAGTATTCCATTGTGCATACAGACACATCTTCTGATGGGTTATTTCTAGCTCTTGGCTATTGTAAATAACACTGCAATGAACACAGAGGACAAACTCACAGCCAATATTCTACTCAAAGGAGGAAAAAAAAAGCTTTTTCTCTAAGATCAGAAGCAAAGCAAGGATGTCACCTCTCTCCATTATTTTATAATATATTGTTGGAAGTCCTAACCAATAGAATTAAACAACTTAACCTTTTCCTGAGATAAATGTTCAATCCTTAAACAGTTGAGGCAGATGATGTGATGTCCAGGACAGGTAGAGAAAGGGAACAGCTTTTCTGCACTATCATTAGGAGGACTATCAGAAGAGGCAGATCTAGCTGGAGAAACAGCAGAGTCTATCAGTTTGACTAATTATCCAGCAGAAGAGCTAAATTTAAATTCTAAAGGACTGAAACAAACAGATGGACAAGGAGGATGAAGAGGAGGAGGATACCAACTCCTACTCAAGTTATATATTGATGATCTAGTGACATGGAATTGAACTTCTGAACATATTTCACCAATTCCTATGACTCTAGTCTACTGCAGCAACAAGAATTCAAGCTACTGATAAGCAAAGTTCAATCTGTCTTCTACATAAAACATAAAAATTTAATTGCAGAACACAATGTTATATCTGTTAGTTTCTAAAAGTGTACAAGTACTGACCTTTAAAATCGAAGTGAATTTTCTCAGCAAACAGTATTTTGGTTAATCACATAGGTAACATGTTTTAAGAATATATATATATATATATACACACACATATATATGACTATATAAAGCTATTTTGATTTTTCAGGAAAAAAAAAAACATGTTGGATAAATGTTTGTTTTTCTTGAATTACCACTTATAAAAGAATGTTGCTCAACATCTAGTACCCATTCTTGTTTTCTAAGCATTATTCTCCAATAAAAGAAAACAGAGTTACTTGGAGAAATGGTAGGGTCTATGGCTGGAAAAGGAAAAAAAGAAGAATAGCATGGGTGTTCCAACACCTTCTGATGTCAGAAGTAACAAAGTGCTCAAAAAGTATGGATGCCTGTCAAAAGGAAAAGGATTTCACCAGACGGAATTCCCAATGGCCAAAGACGGAACAATTTGAATAGCAAATAGAAGATAGTATTAGATTATATATAAATGGTAGAATAAAATAAATAACCTTGAGTCTATATGTTATAAATACATAATTGAGTAATTAAATAAGTGGAAAGGGACAATTCTTTCTCACAGAAAAAAATTATTGAAGTATAAGATGTGAGGGAAGTAAAAAACTATCATTAGGTAACCTTGAAAGTAATAACTGGTAGAGATAAGATCTGCTAACAGATGTTAAAAATCAGTGGCCAAAAGTTTTGGGAAAGGTGCTTGCTGTAGAGTACTGGTTAGGGCTGCTGCCTCCAACCAAATGTAGTCCTCATACGTCCCAAGGACCTGAGTAAGTGTCCCAGGGCCAGGGGTACAACCAAGATGAACAACTAAATAAAAACAAATAAACATGTCTATTTTTCCTCTCTCCCTGCCTGTCTGCCTGTACCTTTCCTTTAAATTTTTGTTTTGTTTTGTTTTCAGGTGAGTCGTCCTCAGAAATTTCTCATCGTGCTCGTACTTCTGAATCAGTCCTTTGGGCACCTTGACCAGATGCAAAGTGTCAGCAGCTTCCAGAAGTGGTGCCCAATGCACCTCGGGTATCATATGTGCCATGAAGCTGCGGTTGAACTCCACTGAGCTGTGGCGCACATCGGTGGCCTGGAGGTGCAGGCGCATGTGAGCTCAGAAGGTTGTGGATGAGCAACTTCTGGCTGGAACCAGAAGCAGAAAGGGCTATCTTTACCCAACAGCTGCTCCAAAGGCTATGTAAGGATGAGAGTGACCTTTAATGGGGAAAATGCATGTGATACTGAACTTGTCAAAATGCCTTCTTGTTGTTGCTTCCAAATACATCCATTTTGTTGATGGAAAGAGTGATGACTTTTTGTCTGAGATCAGCAGTGTGGAGAACACAAAAAAACAAGGAAAGAATAGGGAACTGTCATGGACCGAAGGACCCAATGGAGAGATATATCACAACAAAACACAATTTAATATTCTGTATTCAATTCCAGAACAGAAAAAGAACATCATGGGGAAAACTGATAGAAGTATAAGATGCTTAGTTTAATTTTTCCTATCATTGTTGATATCTTGTTTTGTTTTGTTTTTGTCATTGAAGTGGTTATCATGAAGGGGAGAGCTGGGTAAGGGGTGTGTGAGAGAGAAATTTTTGCAACTTTTCTATAAGTTAAAATTATTGCAAAACAAAAAGCTACCTTCTAAAAAACATGCTCATCATGTCAGCATTTATAGTGGATCTACATGGAGAGAATTAATAGAGATGAAAGCCAATTTTATTAAGTACTGTGGAGAGAATAGATAAATGAAGAGCATTTCAGAAAATGATTTCGCAATACACTGAATAATGCAAATTATATATACGGGTCTAGCACTGAAGTGCTTCTAGAATAATCTCAACAAAAGAATAAATGTTGATCATTTTACTGGAACAGTAGACATGAAACCATCCATGTATATACAAAAATGAAATAATTAATAAAGATAGCTAATGTTTATTGACTCTTTTTTGCCAGGCACATTAAATCTCCCGACCAGCTGATTAGTAAGATATCTGATTTGACCCCTTCAAACTGTCAAATAGCTTCCACAAGGTTACACAGCTGTTAGCAAGAGGCTAAGCTGTGATTTTAATGCAAGCAGAGGAAACTCCAAGTCAGCGAACTGACCAGCAGGCTACAAAATGTACCTTTATTCTGTGGTAGAAATATAAGGTTTGCATTTTACCACTTCCCATGACCACTGATGAAGAACAGCAGGCTCTCAGAACTGGAAAAAAGGCTCCAGGTAGTGACTGCACAGCAGTTTTACTCTTTGAAAAGCAGGGATTACCATGACCTTGGGTTCTTGGCCACCATACTCCAACCCACTGAACTAAATAGGCTGGAGGACTGATGTCAAAGGTGCAACTCCACTGCTCTGAGCAACTGGTCTGGAGCGCTCTCCAGAAACCATAAGTCAATCCAACATTAGAGGGCCCCATTCTAACCATATTCTATAAGCAGAGAAGTAGATTCAGGTCACTTTTAGTGGCCATTCAACAGATCCTTAATTTCCAAAATAGCATGTGAAAGTTTCCAAAAATAGAGCCTACAATTTCAGGCTTAATACTGTGCTTCAATTAATAAACTCACTGTTAATTAATGAAGAATTTGAGGGAAGGAAATACTCAGTTCTCATTGCTGCAGGAAAAGCATACAGATATACATATGGCAACATTCTATATGAAATAACTATATCTTGTTCTACTTCTATT
This sequence comes from Solenodon paradoxus, assembly GCA_004363575.1. Taxonomy (NCBI): domain Eukaryota; kingdom Metazoa; phylum Chordata; class Mammalia; order Eulipotyphla; family Solenodontidae; genus Solenodon; species Solenodon paradoxus. Next base: position 390,754 of record RJWH01000499.1, read on the forward strand.
ATCAAAATGAGCTTTCTTTATAGATAAGCTTTGCTCAATATGCCTTCACTGTTTTGAATACTAGTATTTTTTAATCTAAATTTCTGACACTTGAAACAAATTCATAAAATGAAAAATAAGTGGGGGTTTCCAGTTCACAAAATGTGAGGGAAGGAAGAAATTAACTTGGGTACTTAGCCAAAGGCAATCTGAACATTCCAAAACCATTGAACTAGAAAATCTTAAAAGAGCTGACTTCTAAGATACGCAGTACCTAGTGGTGACAGACAGCCTGGAGAAGTCTTAAGAATATTAAGCCAAATGTTAATTCCCCAATAGCCCCACTATTTAAATCTCCAATTGAAGGAGTGAGAAGGGGTCATTTCTGACTATTGAGGGACTTTTTTTCTAGTAGATTCTGCCAAAGCTGGAAATAACAGTCACATGATTTCTAGTCAACATCATGAACTGTATGAACTACAAAAAAAAAAAAAAAAAAAAAAAAAAAAAAAAAAAGGCTTGCAAGTTAGATCTTCTAATTGAAAGTGATTTTTAAATTAAAAATACTTATAGTCATCAGTGTTTCATTTATCTTGCATAAAAGATGTGATATATGAAGAACTGAGAGTGAGTTAATTCTACAATAGTATATTTTCTTCAGCTCTTATTTGATCAGTTCTTAAGGTCACCACCCAGGGACTTCAAGAATCTCTTGATTCAATGTTAATTAGCTTGATACCTCTGGGCAAGCCATTTAACATTTTAGGCCTCTGGACCTTTAGCTGTAAAATGAGAATTTGTAAGTAGGTACATTCTAAAGCACAGTTCAGTTTTGGGAAAAAGAGATTCTAAAATTCAAATATCATATTACAGAAAACAGTGATATTTTAGGGTTTATGAGAATGTTCTCTCACAATGTTTTGTAAGTTTCAAACTACAGCTTTGTTTTCCTTTTATCTTCAGTGATTAAAAATAAATCCTACAGATTCCTTAAGATTGATGTTAATCAGTTCATATATCAATTAGCTTATCAAGCTGAAAAGTCATCCTGACTGCTTTATTTATCTTGTTTGGTTTTGTGACATTCTGTAGGTATAAAAAGAACTTTTCCTTAAAGCCTTTCTTTGGCACTAACACATGATTAATGAACCTTTGTCACAAGACTATCATGAAAAAAGGAATGGAGAAGGTATTTTATTTATAATTGAATCACGAAGGGTCATGTACAGTCATTAGATATGCCTTCTACAATTCTGTGTGTCTCATAAAATTTCATCCAGCTAAAACTCTTTGTCCTTCATCTCTATCCATCACCGTTTCTTTCTACAGTTTCCCATCCTAACAGACTCTGAAAACACAAGCATGTGACTGGACATAAATCTTAAAAAGGAAAGTCATTAAAAGAAAAATGGAAGTTGACGGAGAACATATTGGTTTCCTTTTTGTAACCACTAGTTACTGTTTTCCTTTCCCTGTTTCAGTTGAGAACTTGGATCAAGATTATGAAGTTACTTGGTAAATACTGCTTTCAGCATCTTTTTGAGTGAATTTAGGATTTCAAATTTGATAGAGCATATCCATGACCTGGCTTATTTATCTGAGGTTTCCTTTGCCAGGAGCAATTATCATAGTCAGTTTCTTGAACAATGGAATCTCAGATGACTAAGGCGCAGTAAACACTCTTCATGGCTCTTCATGCAAAATATTTAAGAAATGTCTTGATATGCTTTAGCATTTGCATATTTTGATAGAGAGGGAAGAGCTTTATTTTTACTGATTATAACTCATTTGTAAGTGAGAATGAAGGGCTGATTCTGAGAAAACGCAGGGGAAAACCTAGAGGACTAGGAGCCATACTGCATACCATTGCAAAATGGCATCGCCTAAGCAACAAGTGACATAAACAAGTTGAGCAGGAGTCACTGAATGTCTATCCAACTTTCCAACTAACAAGCAACCTGTTCTTCAGAGAAGCAACACTGTAAATGGATTGTAGCATCCTCCCTTCGATGGGTGGGGCCTCCCTGAGATGAATGCAGGTGCTCAGTGTTCCTTTTTGCCCCCTTAATAAACTTTACCTCAACAGGACCGGGGTGGAGATTTTAAATGCTAATGAGATATGTGATGTACGTACTCATATGTGGAGCCATGAATAAGAACTACACCTGTGCAACCAGAGACACTTGTAAGGCTCTGAGAATTAACTTCCCCAGCAGATTAGGACTGAGCAAAGGCAGCACCTGGTATTACAAAAGGAAAGCATCAGCCTACCTCCAAGGAAAAGTGTATATTCCTCAATTGCCTTCTTCCTTTCTGCTGCAGTGAGCAAATAAAAGCCTTCCTTCGATCCCTAAAAACTGCCTTTTTTGTCGTTTTCTAAATTCAAATATCCAAGTACCTGAATAAGGTCCCATAACAATTCTACCACCTGTGAACATGGACGTAGATATTTCCAAGATGGTGTCTACCAAGGAATTATCAAGCTGTAATATAATCAAACGAGTATTTTTCAAGACTAGGAATCATGATCTAGGTCCATGACCAAGGGACCATTCCAGAGTGTCAGGGTCGGGGCACAGTGGAGACTAAAAGGGTCAAGCGGTGAAGTGGTCTAAGTGTAAGTCATGTGTTGTGAAATGCTGGGGGTTAGTTCTAGGTCCACCTGCCTGCCTGGGCGGGAATGGCTAACAGGAGTCTTTAAAAAGAAAGCCTCAGTGTGAGGTTGTTAGTGGGATCAGCAGATAATCTCTTGTTTTTTCTTTGTCACTGAATTACCGAGTCAGGCCATTTAATATTCACCTAAAAGTCTCGACAGGCCATCAAGACAAGGTGGAGTCCGTCTGACTCTAGACACATTTCAGATGGCAACTACGTCCAAGTGCAGTGTAGTTACTTTAGGTTCTGGAAATTCTTCATTTAGGTGTGATGGCCTTTCGTTCCCACTTTGATATTTAAATGTAGTATCAGACTTGATAAATTTCGACTTTCCCATCTTTCACTATCTTTCTTTGATCTCCTAAAACAATGGTAATCAGCACTGACTGGGAGACAGAGGAAGCACTAGGATAGGAAGTTCACAGAGTGCCTGTTAAATAAGAGTAAGACGATCACAGAAAATCTCAACTTTAGATTTCAGGATGTCACGTGGGTCAACTTTCATTCCCAAGCTGTTAAAATGAGGCTGAAATCATTTTTTTTCAAATGCTGAAACCCTTCTGGAAAAACCATTGGCACCTTGCAAATATCCTTTTTAAAAAAAAATCTACAAGAGAAAATGTTCTATCAGATCCAAGGACCTGATTCTCTTCTTAAATATGACAAGCTTCAGCAATAGATGGTCTGAATTTTTTTTTTTTTTCCTGAAAGGGAAGTTACATAACCTTCAGATTTAAAAAAAAAAAAAGCATTACCAGATAGTAAACCAGACTTTCTTCTCTTCACATCTGCCCAATCAAAAAGTTAGATGTTTTCCGTGTCTTTGAAAGTTCAAGAAGAAACAAGATATTCACAGCAGTTTACTTGAACAAATGGCTTCTGTTTAGCATAATGATTTTTTAAATATCACTTTTAAATCCTGTGTTAAAGAGAACAAGTCAGCTTCATTCAAACTTTTCCCTAGCTGTGCAGGGCTCTGTTACTGCTGTTTAACCAAATTCAGAGGCCGTGTAATTAAGTCTGCAGGGACTGCAGGCCCTGAAGAGCAATTAACTTGGCTGGCAAAGTTGACAGGCCTAAAATGTTTTTCTTCTTTTCATACTTGAAAAAAGATTGCGTAAAAAAATAATGTTCTTCTCATAATGCTCTTCTTTTTATTGATGATAAACATTTATACCTTTAATGCTTTCTAAAAATTATTCCATAAATTAATCAAATATGAAATTGAACCTAAGGCAGCACACAGGAGGAAAAGCTAGTCAAGTTTTGTAAATGCTATGTGTGAGCGAGAGATGAAAAAAAATAACATGATTTTTGGCAGGCATAGAGCGGAAACAAGAACATAATGCACACCTAGGAAGGGTATTTCTTTTTTCTTTCTGGAGTCTTCTGGTTAAAGTTCTTTCTTGCCGTGAATCTGATAGTACTTTTGATAGTATTATGAATTACACTTCACTCTTTTATAAAATGTCAAAAATTTCAACCTCAGTGCTTGATGGGACACATGATACGTGACCGCCTGCATTCAGCAATAACCATTAACGTACTGGAAGCCGCAAGGGATGTGACCTGCATTACATGGCACACGATCTGGGATTCGGAAGTTATTTTGCAATTATTTATTGTTGGTCTCCAGAGGCATGTTTCATCTGTTTCTTGCTTTTTACTTAGAATGTAATTTTGCCTGGGTGGTGCCTGTGTGAGATTAACAGCACTGTGGGAAGAGCACTTGGATGGTTTTCATTGTAATTTGATCAATACCAGTAAACAGTCTGTCTGAAAGCTATCCATATAAAAATAAACACTATTTAGTAGCTAGTGTCCAGTGCTCAGAGAAGTGAACAATTTACACAGGAGGGAGAAAGTACATTGACTACAAAGAATACATAGACAAATAACAAATTTTCTTCCAAGAAATTGTTTTTTCAGGTCCCCCCTACCCGTTACATTAACACATCAGAAAACAAAATATGGCAGCGAATCAATTAGCAATGTTAAAAATTTTTTTAGAAACATGAAACTAAATAAAAAAACTAAATCAAGCAAAAATGTATTTATTATAGTTTATAGAATTAAATTAGTGGCTATCAGAAGAGAAAAGGGCAGGGGTGAGCAAATCAAGGAAAGGGGGTCAATTATATGATGAAGGATACGATCGTACCATTGTAGTGAACTCAGTGTATTATAGACATTGTTGATTTATGATGATGCACAGCTTAAACCCATACAATGTTATGATGCAATATTCCTTCAAGAAAACGTTTAAAAACTCTAAAATAAAAATTAAAGCATGGATTCATCACATTGAAAACTCAGGTGAAAATTGAAGTAGACTTACACTTGGGTTTAACTTGGCAGGAGAATCGAGGATGCAGTTCTCCATCAGTCTTCAATGAGCAGGTCTGGAATGCTCATTTGTACCTGCTACCTAAATGTCCTCGGTATTGGTTCACATCTGCCATTTTCAGTCCTTGCTATTAGAATCCAGGGAATCATATTTGACTCCTATGGTTTTCTCTCTAGCCCTCATTCAATTATTAATTCGCATTTTTGCCTCCCATCTATTTTTCACTGTTTTTTCTGTTTCTCCCAGTGCTATCCTGACTTCTTCTATTCCTATCCAGACTCTGTCTCCCGCAAATTTATCTTCCAAGCAGACATTAAATGATCAATAAAAGCATATGTGGCCATATCAGAGTACCTCGTTTAAAACACTGGAATGGACACATGGCGTACTGGGCCTTCATGACCTTTGTCTCTTGCTACTCTGTGTCTCAAATACTAACCAGTAAAATCAATTAGCACTGATGTGCCAGATCTTGTACCATGCATCATACATCAATAGAATTTAACAGAATGCAGTCAACATAAGAACTTAATACTTTACTACCAACAATTTCTTGTTTGGAATGGTTTCCCTCCACTCCCACTGACACCATTTAGCCAAGTCAAGATCTAGTCTGCTTTCTACAACAGATTCTGAACTCTTTTTCAACACCCAATTTAAATCTAATTCCTAATTTGCATCAAATTCCCACTTCCTTCAGCCAGGTGGATGTTTAATAAACACAAATCTGATCATAGTATTTCCAAATTTAAAACTGAGCACACTGCTGAATCTTAGTGAATCTAGGATAAAGTTCAATATCCTAACTTGAATAAAAGGCCTTCCAAATCCCTCTCTCTTTTCTCCCTCTCTACACCTTCCTGCTATACCAGACACTCCATTGCTCTATGCTCCTTTCCTTCTTTGTTAAATGCTGCTTATTCCTCAGGTCTCGATTCAAACATCAATTTCTTAGTGTGGCAGTCCCTGACCCTCTTGACTGTGTTCTATCGTTTTCCCCTGCATTACCATATCATTGCTCCACAGCATTCAACACACCAGTAATTGCTTATTTAATGTCTACAGCTTCCTCGGAGAAGCTCTTTCTAATCCTCTTGACAAGGGGAAAGTATCACTATTAAACATTCTCAGAGGTCATCGTATTTGTCTTTAGCCCGGCATCATAGCTCAATAATTGTTTCTTGAATTGAAAATACATCTCTAGTCCTCAAGGAACGCTGCGATTTGGCTCTGGCGGTACCTATACTCCTAGCGAACTCTCATTTCTTTTAGTCTCGGCTCACCTGTCAGCAACTCTAGGAAGCTTTGCTAATCAAACCTTATACCACACTCAAATTAGTTTAGATCCTGATCTCAGTGCTCACATAACTTCTGTCATTGCCCTTCACTAGGATGTATTAGAGTTATCTCTTTATGGATCTCGGCAGTTTCCCTGAGATTAGAGATGATGCTTTATTCATGTTTGATATTCCAAGGGTATGGACACCAACGCACATACGCACTCAATGTATATTTATTGAATGAATGGATAGATAAATAGACGTAAAATAGAAATGAGATGACCTCTTGCTTCATCTACATTCTCTAGTAGGAATGAGGAATAGCTTAGCAAACCTCTGTGGACTGAAGAACTTGGGCCCTCTTGGACACCCCTCACACACTCACAGTTTATATACACAACCCCGACTGGACTAAAATTGCTTTTGAGACCCTTATAAAATCAGTAGCCTGAAGATAAACTAAACTCAATTATAAAAAAAATGGCATTTATTTTAATCCTAAATTTTTGTACACCAAGAACTGTAATATTAGCTATATATATATATATATATACACACATATATAAATATATATACACATATATGTGAGTATACATAGAGAGAGAGAGAGACAGATATGCATATACGTGGCTAATCTTATTTTTCCACTCAGGGTTTTACGATAAAGTGAGAGATAAGTAGGCTTACATTATTTTAATATTTCCCAACCATCATTTTAATATGTCAGTTTTGTCCCATGTTTAATAAATTAGGGCAGCCTTTTTAATGCTGGGCAAATAGGCAGTTGAGTTATCCCGGGCTTAGCCTGTTGAGGGGACCCAAAAGCAGTTGCTCCTTCTGTCCCACGTTAAAGATGGCCCTTGGCAGCACTGAGAGCAACGGGCCACATCCACTATGCTATTAGCACCCCATGTGAGGAAACAGGAACCCCAGGGGGAAGAGGATTCTCCCTCCCCCCATGCACCTGTTTCTTCAAGGGGAGCAGAACACCACAGCGTGGTTGAGTCACAGTAAGCACTGTGGGGATTATCTCTGGCACTGCGGGAGGCTATCTCTGGAACTGTGGGGGTGACTGGGCATTGCTGGCACTGAGATGGTTAAACCAGCATGTGTTTTAGGCAGGACATTTAGAGTAAGGCTTATAGGGGTGCCAAATTTGGGTTTTACCTGAGGTGCTAAAATTCCTTGTTCCAGCTCTGGCTGTTGGTATGAAGTCCTGTTAGGCAACAAGTCATTTCTATGTGATCCCTGATCAGCATAGCATAGTACTTACTTGTTGCTGGTCTGGCTGCTCTGCTCCTATTCAGATTGGTCTACCTCCTCCCCTTCCCCTTGGTCACCAAGATCTAACTCCAACCTGTTTTTGCCATTCGATTGTCCCATTTTTGCCTCAAAGAGATTTAGTCTACAGAGATAATGAACTGAGTTTAACTTAAACACAGTGTTTAATTTGAGAAGTACAAGTCTATCCTTCCTTCCAGTATAGTGTTCTTAAGGGCAGGAATCTGTGTATGTGTGTGTGTGTGTGTATGCATTCATATATAGTTAGATGTATGTGCATTTTTTACATATATATATATATATATATATATGCCTGTAGAATAATGGCCCCACAAAGATCTTCACATTCTAATCTGTGAAAATATTACTTTATACAGAAAAAGGGGCCTTGCCAGCATGACTAAGGGAAGGAACTTTGAGATGGGAAGACGATCCTGGATTAGCTGCAAGAGGATTCTAACATGGGGACGGCTAGAGGGTAGAGCCGGGCAAGATATGAAGATGCAGCACTGCAGGTGAGGGGGCCAGGAGCCAAGAAAGACAGCTTGCCCTTGTAAATTTGAAAACACAGTCAAGTAAGTTATCCCTGAGAGCGCCAAAAAGAAATAGTCTTGCGGACACCAGTGAGAATTCTGACCTGTAGAATGTAAAGTTGTGTTGTTTTAAGCAGATACATATTGGGTAATTTGTTACAGCAGCAATAAAAAAACATATATATGCATGCTATGCATTTGGATATGTACTGTATTTGTCAGTACTCCAGTACTGTTGTCATTACGTTATTTAAGTCTAGAGAAAGAGACATTCGGCAACACACAACACACAAATAATCACATATTTACAAGTGCAGTAGGTGCAAAAATGAAGTACAGCCATCAATAGGGTCTATGTGATTTCCTCACACACACCACACACAAACACACACACACATGCACACACACACAGACACACACACACCCACACACACACACGCCCTAATGGTTCAGAAAAGTTGATTTTGTATCATGCATATAAAATAATTATACAGAGAAGTAAGAACAAGAACATGTGAACTTTTGAATATGCCAATTTATTTGTAACTTTGCATTATTTATAAGAATCGGAAGGGATTAAAACATAATTTCAAAAAATTATTTATAGATATTTCAAAAATAAAGTTTCTGGATCTAGCAGAATATTACAAGATTTTAGCAATCTGGAAAATTTCAATATCTACTCAGAAATCATCTCTAAGGCCTATTTATTTCTACCCCCATGTAATCTCCTTTCTAAGATATTTTGTTTTCAAATTATCAAAATAAATATTATCTGTCTTTTTATGAAACTTAAAAAATAGACTCTTTCACCTCCTTTATTTACTTTAAGGTAAACATTATTTCAAAAGCAACCATAATTACATTGGTATTTCCCCATTTCTAAATGAAAATGATTGCTTTTTTTGTTGGATATAAAACATTCCCCTCGATGACAACCAGTGACCTTCTACCAGGATAAGATTTCCCCCAAAGTCCTCATAATTATATTGTGCATGTTAAAGATAACAAACTCTGAATACTTACATATAGTCTTAGTTGGCATGTTCCAATAAAAATTAAAAGCACTTAAAATCACAACCAACTTATTAATCATGGGTTGCGGGTTATTGTTTTAACTGGCATAATTAATTCCTTGCTGCATAACAAGAAATTTGCAGAAACCGTTTATCATAACCTGTATTGCATGTTATTTTATAACATCCTGTTTGGGAAAGATATGTATTAAAGTCCATAGAAGACAAACATCAGAAATTTTTTTAATTTGTTCAAAAAAGAAACTATGAGTATTTAAAATATCAGTATTTTTAAATATGCTGGTATTTTAATTTAGAAAGTCTGAGGTTAATCTTGTTTCCCCCTCAAGGGCTTATGATAAAAAGGGATAATGAACTTGGTAATTTTTCTGGTTTATAAGAACTGGATTTACATTCTCAAATTATATCAAAAAAGAAATAACCTTTAAAGGAATAGAGAAAAATGAACAGAAGAACTGAATTCAACGTAAATAAATTGAGATGTGAAGTCTAATCTTCCTTCCAGCATAGTCCTAAGAGAAGGACCACATAACCAATTTTCAGATGTTATACAAAATCCTTTCATAATGACTACATTCAGTAGGATTATTAATATTTAAGATACTCCTGGTATTCTAAAAGATTAGTGAAAATATCACACACCATAGAGGATGAATATATCAGTAGCACCCTCCCAAAGGGTTATATACTATTAAATAATTGCAAAAAATATGACTTTTAGGTAGAGTTAGATATGAGCAGAGTGGGAGGGAGGAGGGCTGTGACATGATTATCACAACTTTGACAGGTTATCAGGCCTTTATGAACAATTAATCAGCAGAAGCCTGCAGTTAACATTCCCCCTAAAGAGAGACATGCCAGTTCAGCTCTGGCCAGTTTGCAATGCAAGCACACAAAGAATCTGGGCTCAACATTCCATGACTAAGCTCATTATACCATGATTATAATAAAATTTACATTTCGGTTTTGACCCTCCTTCCTCTGGTGGCCAAACAGGGAGAATTCTGAGTTCTGGGTAAATGTACCTGAAACCTGGCCAGTCCGGAGAAACCCATGTCCAGTCCCCTGGAAAACTACCCTAAAGCCCACCTCTGCATGGGACAGTAGGCGGGACCATCAGCTTGGGAAACCTATGACCCGGGCTGCTGAGAACTGTGGGGTTGCTGCCCAGGAAGGACAGCTCACTCTCCTGTATTGAAAGTATAAGTTCATTTCACCAATAAAGTTGCAGCTATCGGCTCACCCTCCTGAGTTCTTTCTTGCAAGACACAAGAACCCGTATTATCATGGACAGCACCCTGTTAATATTATTAGATAACATGCAAAATGTAGTCTGCATCAAATATGCCTAAATATTCTTCATATATAATATTGAACAGCTATTTTTACTATAGGACATCTCAGAAACTTAAAATGCTAATGAGTGTAATTTCCCAGAATAAAAGATAAGATATAGTACTTCCTAAGTTAGGAAAATCAGTCTTAGGTCTCTTCACTCTCTTAAGTTAACCTCCTGAATCAGATAAGGGATCCAAAATTGAAATGTTTCTCTCAAACGCACCCAAATTCTCTAGGAAGATCTTTTGTTTGGTTCTCTTTTTCTATCTGTGGTGATAGGTGTAGAGATATTCATTGACTTGAATCATGGATTTAAATGGAAATTAAATTTAGAGATCTTAATGATTTGTTAACCTACCCAGCATTCATTCATCCTTATATGGAATCGACCTCTTATTTTTAACGATATTCCCGTTTTAATCTCCTTTACTCACCCCCAATGGTGAGGAAGAGGTTCCCACTGTCTAGTAATGGGGTTGTCACTGGACAGTGTTCTACAAGTTTCTTAGCGACATACATGCAATCAACAGGAAGAAGACCCTGAAGGTCATCCAGGGCCTCAGCAGGGTTGCACTTGGGAACAGAGTGAGCCACCAGGGAATGGGGGAGGCAAGCTTCGTAGTTTTAGAAGGTAACATGCCTTCTGAACACTGCAGAAGGGTGCAATTAGCTTGTCTGACTAATTTCATAGGCGTATAGGGAACTGAAATCCATTTTCTCAGTGGTAATCAGGAACTGCACCTGATCTTGAGAAAGAGGGTAGTGCGGCTAGGTCCCTTAGAGGGACCTTGCGTTTCATTATTCAAAGCCCACTTGGTTTCAGAGGTCAAGGCAATATATTATGCTAGGATTCACTTGGGCCTTGCAATGAACCCCTTTCTTGCACACTTAATTCATGCGGTATAGGTAGGGGTTTCCCAGCCCCTTGAACCAGACAAGGGCATGTGACCCAGGATTAAATTAATTGCTGCCCCTATACAAAGAAATTCATTCAGTAATTAGTTTATCTCCCATTTCTGGCCAATGAAAGTCAAACTAAGGATTTTTTCATGTGACATTCAGGAAAGAGATGTGCCATTCTCTAATGAAACTGCTAAAAATAAAAATACTGCATAGTCTGGTGCTCCTAAGTACCAGGAGGCTGAGGCTAAGAATGAAGCCAACATGGAAAAAGCAAGGCCTAGAAATGGAAACAGATTCTTCTGTTGACCTTGCCTGATCCGTGTCTAGTCATGTCTGATGCCTGCCTTTCTATCTCTTGACTTTTTAAGCCTGTGAAACATTCCTTCTCCATTTTTGATTAAGCTGGTTTTAGTTGAGTTTGGGGCACTTACAGTTTTTATAGTTCTGACTGATCAATTAACTATATTAAATTAGTGCCTGTATAGCCATACTGAATGACTTTGATATGGACTATTTCAGTAACATACCTCCAGCATTATTTTAGAATGGGTTAATATCCTCATTCAAAATGGGGCAATATCCTCAGAGCCTAAACCAAATTAAATCACCTCTGAATATTTCTTCATGTGATGTTACTACAAGATGGGCCATATCTCCACTCCTATACAATAAAACAATCGTGATGGCCATATGCACAAAAACAACACAAAAATGAAAAAAAAGAAATGTAGAATGATTACCACGACATGTCGATTTTAGAAAACAAATTGATTAGTTGTATTCAATTAATATAACTCAATCTACTTATAATTTCAATAAGTATTACCATACCTTTTAAAGAACTATCATTTCAATAAGAAATTAATTTTTGAACTCTGAGCAAGTAGTTGGCACTTTTTGCTCAAGAAGAAGAAAGACGTAGGAAAAATGAAGGGCAAATACACATGATAATGAGTGCTCAGTGAATAACTTTGAAACATAAGTAAAGCACATTCTACATACTTATATTTCTAACTTTTAATATTTCCTTAAATAAAACATTAGGGGAATTGTCAACAACATTTACACGCTCTTTGATATTTTCACCCAGATAAAGACTGCAACTCAGCCACTCAGCAGTGATTTGCAGCAGCAGAGCTGCTCTTAACATTTACACTTGCTTGATGAGAAAATGTTGAAATACTCACAAGTACACTTATTAAGTAAAAGAAATGACAGTGCACACGGGCTGTCTTCAAATGTTGACAAGGGACACAGAGGCAAAGGAGGTGAATGCTTTCAAAATGCTAACTTGTGCATGAAAAGAAAAGGAAGCTAGGTTTCTCCTGTTTCTTTATGCATCCTGATCTACATTTGTTTATCTATCACAAATATATTTCACAAATATTAAAGGGAAAATATGCTATCAGAAAGCCACTGAGATTCATTTGAATTTAAAGAGTCACATTATCCATTATCCTGGAGATAAGAGGCCTCAGGGCATGAATTAGTCATTCACGACCATTTGCCTCTGGTGACTGCAGGCTCAGTCAGTAACTTACACAATGTATTTATCTGCTAATTTAGTCATTTACTTGATAGATGTGAGAGAATTTCAAAGGAAGGTTATAAAGGTACTCACACATAAATTTTCAATGTACCAGAAGATTTGTAATAAACACAGCATATAAAACTTTTAAAATACATTTAAAGTATCAGAAGATTAATTCATTAATAGCACTATAAAAGGGTATCAGATAGAAGAGAAGAGTATAATTTCTTTAAAGTGCTGTGAATAGATGCAAGGAATCTACTTAACATGATCCAAAGAGTTATAGCAAAGGGGAGATGACTGCGAAGCAGAATTATGCTTGTTTGACCTGCATCTTCATTTCTTTTCTTCATGTATTTGAGCCCCAAAAGGTAGAGGTTCAATGGGCTCAGAGTGTGATGATATGAATCTCCTTGCTGATAACCATTAAAGTCCATTTAAAGTCCATTAACCAATTTTTAACCATTTTTTTCCTTAGAGAATGAGAGTTTCATAAAACATACAAGACCTTTTTGTCTTTTTCTATGAGTAAAAATGTTAGTCTATGGTATAATATTGAACAGGTATGTCTTTAAAAATCCTCTGGATCCAAGAACTTTTAAGTCAGTATTTATAAGATATAAATATATAAAGTATAGAGGCACCAGCTATAGTAAAGCTAATTGTACTGTTTCATGTATAGAGCTCACGGGAAGGTAGTTGATTGGTTTGGTGACTTTATTTTATTAAAAATATATGAAAAGAATAAAAGTGTCGATCTTTTCATGGCAACGTTGAATTTCTTCTATTCAAAAAATAATTTAATTTTATATTTCCGTTAAGGATAAGATTCACACACTTAATTTTTATGTCACCGTTTCTCTTGAAGGAACTATTTTTTCTCTAGAAAGGCTGCTGTCAATCTGGAATCAGTCCTACTGCATTTCTGTATTTAAATGCAGAACAGCATCGCTAAGGCACAAATGAATGGCTTCTACTCAAGATTAATTATGCTCAAGCTGCATACATGGTATCTATGGATTTGCAAATACGAAGCAGGGGCTCCCTCTGCATAAGCATCTGTGCATTGCTTTTCTCTTTTAGATTTTTTATAATATAGATAAGGCCAATTTTGCATTCAAATGAAAGGTAGATCACTGGAATATGAAGCTAATCACATGTAATACCACAATATTTCCTGATCACTCAATAAATTCGAAATGAGGATAGTGTTGGCAGTAGCAAATGTATTTTTAAGAAAATATTTTGCTGCTAGGCCACAATGAAAAAAGCACATAACAACCTGAGTGTTCATCAACAGATGAGTGGATAAAGAGTGTGTCTCTATACACAGTGGAATACTACTCAGCTATAAATAATGATAAAACCCTGCTACTTGCAACACCATGGACAGACCTAGAGGGAATTATGCTTAGTGAGATAAGTCAGGTGGAGAGAGAAAAATACCAAGTGATTTCACTCATATGTGGAATAAAGATAAACCAAACAAGCAAAGGGACTAAATAAAATAAAAATAAACATTTAAACTATAAAATAAAATTAGTGGTTATCAGAAGGAAAGAAAAGAGCAGCGGGCAAATCAGATAAAAGGTGTAAATTCTTTGGAGAGATTATTTTTGTCACTGGCCCTCTTACTACTCTGTGTTCTTAGATCATTGTGTTTCCTGCGAACATAACGGTTACCTAAGGATTTACTACAAGATGCATCATGCATGAAGGTAAGAAACTCTCTATTTAATATGCTTCTCACTCTAGTATCTAGCACAATTTCTGGTCAGTAGTAGATGCTTAATAAAAATTTCTTATCGAATGAGTAAGTTGTATCATGAAGAAAAATTTTACGTGAGCTGATCATGAGTCAAATGACAGAGAGGAAGGAGTTATTATCATCAAAGGAGAAAGTGTGAGAAATGTCGATTTCATGGTATTTAGTAATAATACTTCCGCTAATCTTTGATAAGAGGCAGCAAAGTGTTCCTTCGACCCATGGGAATGCGACTGCAGCAACACTGTACAAATTAAGTCTACAAATTAAGAAAAGGATACAAGAACTTTTCCAAAGAGTGAACCTTAGAGTGAAAGTATCATCTCATATTCTTTAGAAGACAGTCTCATAAACACGATGTCAGAAAGACAGTCAGATTTCAGTGGAAAGCATGGCTGACAGGTAACTGCAGACCTCATTTGTCGTTCTGATTCTGGCTAATTTGCTATGTTTTCTAGAAGTTAGCTAACTCCCTTAGAATTCAGTGCCATTCCTTTCTGAAGGGATTGGATTTGATTATTTCTAAGGTCTCTTTGAGCTCTAAATTTCTATTCTAGTCTAATGAGATTTAAATTTTTAAAGCCCTTATTTCTTACTTACTCTTTTAAAAAGGAAAAAATTACCATGCAGCGCTTTTTCTTGCCAAAAAGAAAAACTTTCTTTGTCAGCATTTCAGGATGCTTAGACATAAACCTTTATACACTCTAACACAAAAAATGCTAATTTCTTCATTCATTTTACTATGTTTAGTCTTCATAAAATCTATGTCATATTACTCATATTACTTTAGTGGGACTACTAATGAATAATATAAACTAAATCTTTAGAGTTCAGATGTACTTTGTCTCTTTTTTCCTGGTACCTTGAATGTTACAGTATTTTTTGGCAGATTATCACATGAAACTAAAACAAGGCAAATGTAGGCATGTATCTACTAATGCCTTGCATTTTTAAGAACACTTTAAACTTATTTTGAGAATGATGTCCATTCACTACACAATGTAATATTCTTAAATGAGGGTTAATATTACTACCACAATAAATGACATTATACTTCAGTCCTTCTTTTCAGATTTATAGAACAGCATTCCATTTAAAAAATTCTCAACACAAAAAGTAATTATTTCTAATCCTTACTCAACAGTTATTAGAAGCAATATTTAATGTAGTCATATTATACAAGTATGTTGAAATTTAACTTTC
The DNA here is from genome assembly GCA_004363575.1 of Solenodon paradoxus. Lineage (NCBI taxonomy): Eukaryota > Metazoa > Chordata > Mammalia > Eulipotyphla > Solenodontidae > Solenodon > Solenodon paradoxus. The sequence continues at coordinate 406,606 of RJWH01000499.1, forward strand.
TAAAAGTCAGTAATCAAGCAAGAATAGGAAATGTCACATAAAACTAATTAAATTTAATAATCCTGATTTAACTCTCTTAGTCTCTTTTTCCCCATCTGTCAAATAAAGAGCTAGATTAGCTGAACTGAGACGGACTCTTTTGTGACTCCATGCAGGAAGGTGGGTAAGTAATGAATAATAGTGGGATTCAAAGTAGATGCTGAAACACGTAGAATGGTTAAAGGAGGAGAGAAAATTAGGACTCCCTGGTAGAAAGCATAGCTTAGATGTGTTCTGAGACAACTTTCCCTTACCTATCCCAAGGACTTCCAGCAGAGAGAGCTTAAGCAGGCCCTGTGTCCATTTTATGTTGAGAGGGTTGGATGACTGTGTTGAGAGTTATAGGTTTCCGTAGAGGTATCTCAATCAATCCTAGTGATACACCAGGAGGAAAAGGGGTGAATAGATACACCAATGTTCCTCTCACTCTCTAAGCTCCTGCTCCCTTTAGCTAAACTCATCAGGGTTCTGCTTTGTGGCAGAGCGCTAGGGAGCTGGTGGTGGGTGAGTGGTCATGGGGCAGAGCAGGGTGGAGAAGGGACATAAAAGAACACACAGAAGATCACCGTCATCGATATAACAAAAGTTTAAACTAGGTTTGTTTAAGATGCTCAAATAAATATAGTTTCCCTTTAAAAAGTAACTGATTCTTAATTTAAAAAACCCCAAAAACTAGCAGGTGTGCCCTGGTGGAGTAGAGGTTGGGTCAATCACCTCCAGAGAAGCTCAGCCCACATACCCCTGGGTTCGAGTCTGGGTCCAGGAGGAAAACAACCAGTGTGAACAAGTAAATCATAATAAAATAAAATGCGTCTTTCTCCTCTCTCTTCCTGCCTGCACTTTAAAAAAAAAAAACAGCAGAACCAAAAAAGAATTGATGAAAAAGAAAAATATAATTAATGAAATTATTGGTCAAAAATTGGTATAACTGATATCATAGCTAAAACCCTGAAATAAAAATACACAGTCTGAAATTTAAATGACAATAGACAAACTACTAACAGAGATTTTCATTAATTGGAAGACAATATAAGAAGTTCACACAGAATGGAATACAGAGAAAAAAACAGGTAACGTGAAGATAGCTAAGAGACATGAAAGATGGAGTATAAAGACTTGGCATGTATCTAATTAGTCTTTCTGAAGAAGATATTAGAGAGAATGGCTAAAACCATTTTTTAAGTGATAACAGAGTACCACAAAATCGAAAGAAAAAAGCAAAAGTCCTTAATACAATATGAACAAAGGTAACCAACAATAACCAAATACATTTCTATAATACAGAGACAAGCAATTAGAAAATGGAAATGAAAAGGAAAACATTTACGATATTATAAACATCAACTACTTGTGAATAAATCTAATGTCTGTATGAGGTTTCTGAGAAAATCTATCCTGTATTATATTATTGAGAGATATGAAAGGCAGAACAAAAGAAGGACCATGTCACTGTATCAGGTTTCTATCGCTAACACAATGGTAAACACAAAACATTTAATAACACAATAATACTGACATCATATAATTTAGTGTTAATAACAATGTCAATAATATTACAATAATATAATATTGCCAAAAGAACAAAGAATTTTAAGAATATATAAAGAGCTCCTGCTCATTAATAAGAAAATAGGCAAACAACAAAAAAGTGAGAAATGATACAAGTATGTAACTCAATGACAAACCAATGTTCACTGTATGAAAAGATATTCAAGTCATGCCTAAGGAGAGAAATAAAATAAATAAATAAATATTGTGCCATACCCATCGGATTGCCAAAACTGAAAATGGCACTGACCATTGATAAGGTTGTAGAAAAATATGAAATTTTTACATACTCCTAAAAGTATGTACATTTTTTATAAGCATCCTGTAGAGTACATGGAGATGTTCTAGTAAAGTTGTATATTTGCACACCATTTGAACTTTTAATTATACACAGCACTCTTTTAGAGGAACCCTAGCAGACATGCAGTAAGACAGTCATGCTTATTAAGGGTACAAAATTAGACACAAGCATAACTGATCATCAAACACATTGTGATATACTCCAGTAAGAGTATAACACACAATACTTAAAATGAATGAACCAGGAATATATGTGAAAACTCAAAATACTGAAAAATTAAAGGCCAGTTAAACAATTATATTCACACATTATTTTTATAAACATATTACATGGTGGTTATGAATCAATCTGTGTGCATTATAGTATAAATGCACACCAAAAAAAAAAAAAGAAAAACAGTCTAATAAACTGGATATGACTAGAAAGAAGGTAGGCAGGCTGGAAAGAGTAGCCAGGATATTGTGAATCCTTCTGTAATCCTTTTGATTTCAAAAAATCTGAATATATTAAATTGTTAAAGATTTGATAAAGCTTAGTGGTGTTTCTTGTGTGAGTATGTTGTTTGTATACTCATCTGATGTTTGAAAAAAACTGCTGATAAAAAATGGAGACATTTTCATTTTCAGTGACTAAAGAATGACAATGAAATCAGAACTAAAGTAACTGTCCTAGAAAACACAGATGCAAGGTAAAACACTCAAGTCAAACACACACATACAACAAAATAAAATAGTTACAGTAAGCACTATACGCTTTGCTCCTATGTAACTTTAAAATGTCTCCTTGGATTAATAAGGAAGGACATTAGGAGGGACTCTCAACTACAACCAATCAGCAAACAAGGAAATAGTTATTTCTGAAGCATATTTAGAAAATAAATTTCCTCTCAGTTGTAAAAATCTCTTATCCAAAAGTACAATGGCATGGTTATAATGTGACTGATGGCTTATGGAATCTAATGATCAGAGAATCTTGAAACTTACAATCATCAGGTTTATGTATGATGATGCAAAGTTATGTTTAGGCAGGAAACATGGACTATTTTTTAAGAGTGAAAGTTGAAAACAGATTGAAGAGCAGGACATTTTAAAAAGTCTTTAATCACATAAATAGCTGATCACAATGATTTTAATGTATGTCATTTATCTTACAGGTAACAATGATCATTTTCCCTAGATTTCCAAGTTCACTTTCAACTACCTAAGTTCCGATATTTGCTGGTGCCGACATTGCATCTATTTATAAAATCTCCTGCACCCTGGTGCCATCTAGCATAGTGAATACCCATTTGTAAACAAAATGGTGATACATTATGATAGCCAAAGGGCAGAACTTTACCTGGACAGAGATTCATCATTTTTTAATGCAGCACAGCTTGATACTTAGAGATCATCAAGCACTTTGAAAGGTTCTTGCCAGAGATTGATGACCTAAACAATTACTGAAACTTAATAATAGCATCTGTGACTGCAGGTTGATATAGCACACAGCAGAAATATTACTTTCATTCTTGTACATGCTTATTGTTGGCCAAGTTCTATCAATATTTTGACCAGAGAAAATCTCAGAGAAATTTGCAATCTTGTATTAGTCTGCATCACAATATGGTATTGTGATGTGGGATTAGCAAACACCCTATCAAAAATAATCCACCTGCAGAAGTGACTTTGCATACCCAGAAGTGAGACTGCTGCATCTTACTTTGAATTCTATTAAAATGTAGTTCTAGTTTTAATTTGTTGAGGAACATCTATACTGTTTTCCATAGCACGGCACCCTTGCACATTCCCACAAATAGTGTGCACAGCATCCCAGACTTGCCCTCAAATCAAAATCAGGATCTCCAAGAAATATCTGCATTCCTGTGTTTGTTGCAGCATTATCCACAATATCCAACATGGAAACAATTTAAATATCAATGGACACATGAAAAGATAAAGAAAATGTGGTCCCTGTGTATAATGGAATATTATTCAGTCTTAAAAAAGGAAATACTGTAATATGCAACAACATGGACAAATCTGGAGGACATTCTGCTAAATGAAATACCTCAGGCATAGCAAGATAAATAGACTCTGATTCCAATTGTATGGAGGATCTAAAACAGTCATAGAAGCAGAAAGTAGAATATCTGAAGAGGAGGAAATGGGGCGTTGTTGCTTAACAAATATACAGTTTCCATAATAGAAAATAAATAAGTTCTAGAGAGCTGCTGTACACATTGTGATTTTAGTTAGCAATAAAATTTGTTAGGGGAATAAATCTCATTTTAAGTGTTCTTACCACAATTTTTAAATGTTGATTTACTTGAAAATCAACTATAAAACACTGTATAACAATATATAAATGGGTTTATCAAAGACAGCATTTTAATTATTATATGACACATGGAAAGTACCAAACAGAAACCTAGAATGAAAATAACATGATTCTACTCATATTTTTATGTTAAACAGATCCCTAAAAAGTTCCTAATATTTTTTTATTTAAGCTACCGCATATATTTACATATATATGTAGATATATTAAATGTATACATATTTTATTTGACACACCTTTGGAATGTGTCAAAGGAGATAATTTTCTGATGTCTTTTTTTTTTCCTGAAACTGCTTTATTTTCTATTCTTGAATTGAGAGTTCAATGAAAGTATAATTTGCTGGAAGGTGTTTCTAAGTAGACTAAAAAAGATTTCTATGTATCTAATTTCATCAATGGCAAGCATGTCACTGAGAAGTGTTAAGAAAGATGACGTTACTACTAAGAACAAAGCATTGTCAGGTGAAGACACAGCTTGAGTAATAATATGAAAGTAGCTAAGCTATAAATGCAAACACCATCATTGATTCACACTCTCTTCATAACTTACTATTTATGTCCTTTTAAGAGCTCTTCGCATGTATATAAAATTCAAGAATGCAATAAAATAAAATACAAATTAGTGAGGGATTTTTTTTTTCAATTTATATTTCGTTGTGACATTATCAACAAAGGCAAGCCATTAAAAAAGGCTGTTTCTTTACTAGCAAATTAATGATAGAAAGACAACCAGTGTAAACTTTCTGCAGACAGGCCAATAATGAAAACATAGTTAAAGCAGCAAAGCTTGCCAAATACTGATGAGACTCAGGAGAAATTCCTTAACAGATGTTTCCCTGAGCAAATATATACTTTGCCTACTCTGATTATGACGGTCTTGAGAATTCGTGATTTGATTCAACATTCAGCTACTCTTCAGCAGTCTCATAAAAATATGATTCGTACAAAGAGTATATTCTAAATTTCCCTCTCCTAAGAATCAATATATAACATATTTATGGTATTCAGTCCCATATGGTGAAATCTTGGTCCAACCCCACTGTTTTTAACACAATAATTAAGGTTGTGTCAGCATTTTCTTATGAACAAAAAGAGGCAAAGCCTTCGTGTTTTGTTTCATTTTGGTTTTGGTTTTGCTTTTTTAATGTTATAAGCTTCCTTTTGCGAAGTGCCCGCTGACCGCCAAATCCGCTTTGAGCTCCCATGTAGTCCCACCAAGAATTCTTCATGTCTCGCTTCCAAGAACTTCTTGTGAAAACCAGGAGACTGTTCCTGACCAACCATTCAACCTTTTAGGTGCATATATAGTCAGTATAATATCCCAAAGACTTCCTGGAATGAGCATTAGCAGGAAAAAAATTGGTGGATTCTAATAGCAGAAAAGAGAGAGAGAGAGAGAGAGAGAGAGAGAGAGAGAGAGAGAGAGAGGGAGGGGGAGGGAGGGAGGGAGCAGAAAGAGTCCCAGCTGGTGAGTCCACTGCCATGTGGATCGTCGTCATGGCTATGGTTTCACTAACATCTCATTTGATTGAGTAAAGCTCCTAGTATTTTAGTTATGTCTTTCTAAAAATCTTCTATTTTCTCATTTTTTTATTGGGTGAGATATGTTTGAATGTACTCCTGCTAATGGTGTGACCTTGGACAATTAATGTAATTGCACCCAACCCTAAATCCTCCGAGTACCGAATATGGACAATAGAATCTATTCATTAGACCATATAGCCTCAAACTGCATAACCCAGATCAGCGTGAAACACCCAGAGCCTGCTGCGTGATAATAACCCACAACCCCACCACCCTGCCCTAGAATGCACTTCATTCTAGATATTATCACAAGCTGTCTCATTCTGCAGTTGCCTGAAATAAACTTCAGGTATCTCATTTTTCACCCCAAACCAATCCTTTTTCAATATTCTAAATATTTTTAAAAATTCAGACAGACACTACAAATTAATCCACAGCTACGGTAAGGTTCATAAATTATCCTCCAGGCTTGGTGAAGGGGAAAGTCCATGTCTTCTTTAACGACATGGTGACTCACACTTGACTTGGAGACATGTATTTCATAAAACATTAGTCTTGAGAGCAATTAAATAGTGAGAGGCGGTTACGCAGTTACTTAAGTGCAAATAATTCATTTAGAAGCTGTGAATTCAATTTCTAATACAGTTGGTAAGAGAAAAAGACAACCTTGCCTTGGTTATTTTAATAGATTTTTCCATAAATGGAGTACTAGAAGGAATATTAACTCACAATTTCAACAAGAGGCTTTGAGCTAAAATCGGAAGACAGGCTCTCAGGGGGCAGTAAGGAAGTTGCCCAGACACAGTGAATGGCAAAAACCAAAACCCATATATATCCTGAGGCAAGAAATGGTTCAGCACATTTCTTCATATGTCTTGCCATCACCTGGAAATATTTATTTTCATTATTCAATGCTTCTTATTACCAAACCGAAACTGTCCCAGTACTTTGAGTTTACATTTGAGGAATTTTCAGTATTTCCAGAGCATCTCCTACCCATTTTCATTTAAAAGAATAATGGCATCCATGCCTAATTTTTTTTTTTTAAATGGGCATCTATCTAATAACATTTCCCACTTATTTCTTTATGCTCATCTATTTTTAGATCGCTTTAACTGCAGAGTTTCATAGGAACCCAGTGAGAATCTGGCTGGATCAAAATTTATCAATGGTAAAGTAACCAATCCACAGGCCACAAAATCACTAGCACTTATTCTAGGCTATATTCATGGATTTCTTTTCATTTGTATTCTCAGATTTGACAGATTGCAGATTCAATAACATCGTCATTTTAAAGTTGGCATTATTGCTTTATTCCCACAATCTAAATATTTTTGCTTGTCCTGATAGGCAAGAACATTTGAATCTTTGAAGGGTTTCTCTGTTATCGAGAGAATTCACACGTGCCAGCTTTCTTACCAATTGCAGCATTCTCAGGACTTGAAAGTTGCTAGAATCATTAACTTTGCATTGTGTCATTTCTCTTGCTGTCTAACCTGTCACCTTCATGCTTTCTTCAGTCTTCCCTTGCCTTACCCACGCCTCAGAAATACATAGGATGACTGATTTCTTACCTTTCTCCTGCAGCCTGGAAGGTTGCTATTTTGCCATCGTCCTCCAGGGAGCGCTGCTGGACCGTGAGCCTCCTCTAGCCGTTCCGCGCTGAGTTCCTGCCAATCTCTAAGCGACCCGGGAAGAGAATGTTCTTTGTTAGAGCAACAGCGCCTGCTTTTAACCTGTGCTATAGGCTATGGCTTTTACTTCTGATTCCAAAAGACAACCTGTTTATATGAATGAGATACAAACAGTGAGCACCTGAAAGGTAGCTAGGTTCTTTTTCTAGGTGGAAGTTTTGCAAAGAACATGCATTATCAGTGTAAACCTGTTAATCTTTGCAGTTCTTCATTATACAGGCCAGTATATAAGCCTTCTTTTTTATTGTTTCACTAATAGGCTGGGATTTTTCATTTTTTGGCTTTTAAATTCAGTTTATGTAAAATGTGAGTGAAAGAGTAAGTTTGAGTTAATTAATTCTATTATGAAATTATATATTAATATTTTACATCTTATATTCTCTTGCATCAATATTCCTTACAGAAATATTATCTAAATACCTCAATATATGTTATTTAACATGTACAGAACCTACAATGAATGTCGGGTAGCTTCAGAAAAATTCCTTCTAGTAACTTTTATCAATAATAAAGGACTGACTAATACCTCTGTCACATATCTTCTTGATTTTAATTCATTGCAACATGAGAAGTCTTCTATATTTGCTTTTATACTTACATTATTTATTTATTTATTTAAAACATCTTCATTCAAAACAAGCTTTTAAAAGTGGCTCCTGTGTTCAAAAACAATTTTCAGGTGGTATCTGTGATACAGGTGAGCCAGATGAAATAATTAAGAAAGCATCTGTTAAAAGGGATAAATATCCTCTCAAGAATGTGCTGTTAACCATCATCACTACTTATTGTCATAAAAGTGAAAAAAAAATAAAAGATTGAGTGAATTCCTGGAATAAAGACCTTCATGAGCTTGTAGAACTCACCTGTGTCAAGTGCACTGGGGAACATGATAAGACCTTTCTATGCCTCAGTTTCCATAACTGGAAAATGGGGATAATCACAGATTTTTGTCTCCTAAAATGACTGAGGATAAATGAGTCAATATACATCATTTGGGTAGTTTAGAACTTGACACATGGTGAGTACTCGATGCTAATTTTGTTTATTGTTATCCTTGGTCTATGCCTCCACATCAACCAGGAAAGTCTTCATTCCAGGAATTCATTTCTACAGAACACAGAGAACTGGAAGAGACTGAACATCATCAGGACATTAAACAGGATGAAAGTGGCAATTAAATTTATTCTGGAAACTTCAAAAGAAGCTCTTTATAAGAGAAGCAAGTAGTAAGAATTAGCCATCCATGCCACAGGGAGTTGCTGAAGATGACTACAGTGACAGGAAAGTCCTGTTCCAATTCAGACATTCTCAGTGACATTATGAGAAAATGTAATTGCTTGTGTTCTAGGTGCCAGTTTGACACAAACTGGTTATATTTAAATGTAAGGACTCTAATATTACCTGTAAGATCTCAGGTTTTCTCCAAAATTTGTCAATCTATAAATGGGAAATGAAGATAACATCATATCACAGTGAATGCCACTTAACCAAAAACAATTTTTCATCTATAATAGAAGCATTTACAACGCATGCTCTGCATTTAATTATCCTATAAAGAAGTTACTCCCTTGCCTCCTTTCCAAGTAACTCCTTAAATTATTTACCTCCAAATTCCCATCCTCTCATCATAAACCTTGAAATGAATCATTAATATCATAATATAGAAAACAATCTTGCAGACAGAAAAGAGGTAAATAAAGGTTTATATCTTTTTTCTCTGCCAAATCCAGGCTAATGGCCAATACTGATGGAGGAAAAGCGGTGAAGGGTACAAATGATATCAAGAATAGCAGTCAGATGAGAAATGAGGAACCCCCCCAAAACCCAAGCTATTTGGGTCATTAAGATAAGAATTCAAAAAAAGGCTGAGTAAGGACTTAGCTATATGTGCTCACTAGGCTAATAAAGCAGCAACTGGTCTAACCACCTACTCAGCCTAGCTTTCTTGCATGCCATGGGGTTATAACTTCCCTGGTAAACTTGTGCATGGAGTATCTGATGCTGAAGATGTCTCATGTGTATCTTAATAATTCATAACCAAAGACTATGTAAATCCTTGGTGACTGAAGGAGGACATTGAAGGACTGTCCTGGAAATATCTGAACCTGATGACTGTGATTTCTTTCTCCTGTTCAATCATACCCACCCTTTACCTTTATTAAGCCTTACCTGAGTAGATGCTGCGGGTACTTGGAGCCTTTCACTCATGCAACCCAGTGAAATCACTGTACACATTTTACTAAAGCACTTCTTTTCACTGTCAACATGTTTATCTCTATTGATCTATATCTCTGTTGCATTAGAAATGCATTTTATGTTTCATGTGTCTCATATCTAAATACTACTGCTCCCCAAATCAGTTATCTCCTTTGGTTTATTACAATGATATTTTATTATGTGTCACATTCTGTAGCTGTATTTGGGGGTTATATCCTGATTTTTGTATTTAGATATTAGAAATATCTGTTTAGAAAATACTATATGAAATTATGTTTAAAATTCTGTGCTATATATCTATTAAGGCTATCTCTTCCAAAGATTCATGTATATCATTCAGAGAGATTTGGAGACTGGAATGAATCTTACTTACAATGGATCACAGAGATGCTTTTCGCTGTGATACCATTGGTATTAACAATGACCCCAATGTAGGCTGACTGCTTAAAAGTAGTCAGAAGACTTTGCCTTGGAAAGATGTTTGCAAGAGTCAACTACTTCTACACTAAACACCGGAGAATAATTTAAAATATGACTCTAATACATAGCTACCTTTTTTTTTTAATTACCCATACAAAGAAGATCCTTATCAAAGCATGGGGAATAAATATTCTTAGGCAAGAATTACAAAAAAAAGGTGTGCAGGCAAAAATTAAGATGTGAAATGCAACAAAATACAAATAATTTAAAACAAAATAATAAAACAGAAACCCTCACAATATCAGGAAGATTTTTTTTTAAAGTTACTTCACTTTGTTTCCTTTTCATTAAGTTACTTTCCAGTTAATGAAAAAAGTCCTTGCTGGGAAGAGATGATAAGTATAAATAAAACAAACACAATGAAAGTTAGTTTATGCATATGCACCTCTGCATTAGATAGGCTGGCAAGTCAATTGAGCCTTCTCCTGTGGTTTCTTTGTGGTCCATGCTGTGCACATACATTTATTTATCTCCAGTTGAATCTTCCACAATAAAATGAACCCCCCGAGTTTCAAAGTCAATTAGCCTACAGTTACATTTTTCACTTTTTTCCCAATGAACTTCTACTTCCGCTAAAAATGCAGTTACTGATAAAGACAGAAAAATACCATCGCCCCCAAAAAATGGAGGTGCACTTAGATCAGATGTACACATCAAATATTTCAAATTAGCCACTCTATGAACAAGCAGTCACAGTATGGCATATGGACAGCACAGTCCACCTGGCCCAAGGTCGTCTGTGAGAAGATAAGACACTTCCTTACTTTGAACTGAATCTTCCATGCTTGTTGTTCAAAGTTCAGCTGAGTCTTGTGCTGTGCTTGAAATACAAATACATAATTGTGAGTCATATGTAGCTAGTCATGAATTGTCTTGAACATCAAAGCGTGCTTGGAAAAGAAAAACGGCATTCAGTATAAAACTAAATATAAAAATCACTTTAGTCCTGTGCTAGTTGTCATTCATTTTCATGATTTAAAAACATTATAAGAGGAAAAGAGGCATCAACGTCAGTTTAAGGGAGTCATAATATTTTAAAGTTTTGTGATGTATGGTTTGTAAGTACACACTACGAGAACTGAGTCACATAGATACAGTGAAGTTCACAGCTTTCATTAAAAGTAGGTGAATGGGTTTGATTTGTCAGAGTCTCACAGCATCGGTTCTTGCCCTTGGGTCATGTTAAATATTGTGGACTGGCTTCTCCGACCCAGATTCCAACCTATCTCTACTGGAGATTTGGGAAAACTGAAGACGACACTTAGTCACTGTTACTAGCGTTCTGGACTCATAAATTAGTTCTCCAAGATTAAATACAATTGAGTGAGATTTGAAAAGTGAAAATAAGGTGGAAACCATTTTCTTAAGTCTTTTGATATTTCTTTGGCTAGCAGGATCCTGGAAATCTGAAGACTTTCCTCTTCATTTTCTTGTTCTTGCTTCTTTTGTTTGGAGAGGAAGTTGTCTTAGAGGAGTAGCTCCAGTGCCTATCAGTGCCAGACCCCTGTACCATGGCCATTCTTAGTCCCAGTGCCACGCTGTCTCAGAGGCGTAAGTTCCCAGTAGTTCTGCTCTTCACTGCTGCTGTCATTTCTTGTGGTTCAACTAGAATCTTGTTCTTCCATCCTCCTTCATGCAAGCCTCTCATTCCCTTTCTTTAATCTGTTCCTCTTTAAAATATTTAGAGTAGCTCTGTTTTTACTGTGAATTCTAATAGAGTATCTAGGAGTTACATGCAAAAATCCACAGTGATGAGAATTTGGCAACAGTTGTGAGACCTGTTTGGGCTTGAAGCAAAGATGATTCCCAATACCATTAAAAAATGGAAAACACATGGCCCAGAGCACAGAGTTACTCATTATCACATTTAGTCATTTAAAATAAAGTGCCTACTGAAGGGAACGTTTTGGCAGACCAAATGACTACTGTGATAGACCATTATGGAGGGAAGAAAGAATATAGAACTCTAGCTATATTCTCATTACACTGGAGAGTTTAAAGAAAAAAAGGACAAGCTCTGGGTTTAAATTCTCAACTCATGATATTGTTAAAAGACTACAGAACATCTATCATGATCTCCTTCAGTCACAAAACTGACAGAGCCAGAAATCAGACAGAATCAGTTCCCATGATTTGCTAAATCACAACATAAATTGAATGTAAAACCTTACCATGCCTCTTATGTCAAAGTCTGAGCACTTAAGAGAATGTAGACTCCTCTCTGAGAACACCATGGTTGATGCAGATGAACTGGGTCACTCTGTATCCCTGAAAAACAGAGAATGTCCCTTTGCCAGCATAAACAGTTCTTTCTCCCTCCCCTCTTTGATGATACAAGTCCTGTTTGGTTTGGAGACCCTGTAATACCTTCCTCACTTTCAAAGGGATAACAACAATTTTCCCCAACTCCGCCTCTGCTGTACTTCATGACACAAGAAGGAGTTATGACAAGAGCTGGATCCCATCTTGTCACAGGGAGACAAAGAGAGTCTAATGTACAAGGAATCACATCACATATCAAAATAGAGCCATCATTCTCTAGTAAATATGAGTATGAAGTCAAGGATTACATACGAGAATGGGACCTAAGATGGATGGGCAAGGGGATAACAAAACTAGAGATTAGTCCAAATACATCAATAATGGAATACTTACCAGAGATTATATGCTCAGTATGCTAATTCAAGCCTCACATCATGGTATTGTATGTTGGTTGGGCTGGTGAGGTGACTGAAATCTGGACTTAGTGCAAGGAATACAGCAAACGAAGGTGAGATGTCTAAAATTATTAGTGCAATATAGAGAAATGATTTTAAAACTTAGCAAGATATGAGTAGAATGATTTATCTGACATGCCCCTAAATAACTCAATCATTAATTTATCCTGAGAGGGTTCAGAGAGTCCTCTCCTTATGTAGGCACTTAGCAATAAGTTGACAAAGAAAATAATTAAAGAAAAATGTTATAAAGTATTGGGGGAAAACATAAGAAACTCTAAGTCCAGACCAAAAATATAATTAAAGATATAAGATATTAAAGATATAATTAAAGACATATATTTCTCTTTAGTTATAACACTTAAGTATGTATGTTCATATATTTTGATATGAACTCATACAAGATATATATATATTTATGTATGTATGTGTGAGTATATATATATATATATATATATATACACACACATAATAAAGAAGAAGACAGAGGCTCTTATTTGAGAAGAATGCCAAGTATTGACTGATGAATACAGAGGGAAGTTGGAAAAAATAATCATTTTTACAGTCATTATAGTCATCATAGTAAATACTGGTAGAGGCAAGAACCACCAATTAATCGACAGTAAAACTAAGAGGACACATTTTCATAAGAAGCAGCAAGATATTTGTATTTTCTTAAACTGCCCCTCTACAAATTGCTTATTAATCAAAAGGCAAAAAAACAGTAAGTATACAGTATCAACACTGTGAGACATCAAACACGTTTATAAATGATAAAAGTTATGGATGGGTATTGTCTCTTGATTTGATATCCTGAGAAATATATCACTGATGGCTTTTAAGTACTGTTCTGCCTGAGAATATAGAACCTAAATACCATCATGAGGAAAGTCAAACTCAAAAAGAAGAACATTCTGTCTTTTGAAAAGTGTGGGAGGATGGTATTCTGCACAAATGCTAATATAATAAAAGACAAAGGAAGGCTTTAGACATGATCCAAATCAAGTTAAGTCTAAAAAGACATGACAACTAAGTGCAATACTGAACCGTAGCCTATTTTATACTGAGGACAAATAAATTCATCAAAAACATGACTGGGTCAACTGATAAAACTGGAATATGGAATATGGTAAAAGCATTCACGTTGAATGTACTGAAGATAATTGCACAACTGCGACCTGAAAACATATCATCGTTCTTATGAAATATGCATTTGGTGGTAAAGGAACAAGAGGTATGCGACTTAAATGTTGAGTAAATGTTGACAGAGTTGAGATGATGAAGTAAATGGAGCAAAACATGAACAACAAAGAAACTGGAGGAAAGGACACATCTTTCTTATCCCGATTTATGATTATTCTTGTGCTATTGGTGTAAGTTTGATATTGTTTCCAAATAATGTTGTAAACTACGTATTTTTAGAAAGATACACACAGTGCCTTGAAAGGCTGCCTACAGCCGACCAGGCCGGAAGGTGGATAATATGCTGCTCTTGAAGAAATCATTGATTTCTGTGCGGATTGTATCCCACAGGGGTAAAGACTAAAGGGTAATACTTAATTTCTAGGAGCAAGACGATCATGATTACAAAATTAGGCAGCAGGGACAGAAGACAATCAGAATCATTTGTTCCACAGAAAAAAGAAGTTTCTAATGAACCAAGTATCACTTGGACTGCAATACTGGCAGGCAACTAGGGTCTAATTTTCAAACAAAACTCTAGAGTTGTAAGAAGCAGCCTGATTTTGACTTCATAAGGGAGTAGAAGACAACCTCATCAGTTCTGAGACGAGTCCCTCAAATAAATAGGAAGTCAGACTTCCTAAAGGAAGGACCTTGTGACACTGAAAAAATCTTTCCAGTCTTTCCCAAAAGTACACAGCATCGCTTGCCACAGAACTGATGCGAGGAACTCTCTATTGAGCTTGGACTAACAGGTGAGGTTTTAAAGACTCTACATATGGCACCTCTCTCTTCCTTGCCTAAGCTGGAATTATTTGAAATGCAGACAGAGATGATGGAAACACACTCCCCCTTTTTTCTTTTTCTTTTTTAAAGGAAAGGTGCAGGTAGGAGTGAAAGCAAGTAAGCAGGCAGACAGGAAGAAAGAGGAGGTAGAAACGTTTTATTTTATTTAGCTGTTCACCTTGGTTGCTTCTCCAAGTCCCAAGTCTTGAGGGACCCTGGGATGAATGCGGACTGTGCCCAGCAAACTAAACCACTAGGCCACCAGGGCATGCCTAAAACATATTCTTAACACAAGTATATTGGAGAATTTTTGTCAGACATGGTCAAGTAAGTTTGGAATTATAACAAGCCCAGTTCCCTAACCACAGAACTAACCAGGTCCCTATGCTGGATGGAGCACTACATAACTTCCATGCTAACACTTAGATTCTGACATCAGAGTAACTTCATTCACAGCCTCGTAGGAGGCTACTCCTCAGTTGTCTCAGTGCTTGAGTCGAAACTGAACTATCTTATGACCCATTTGGTCAGCTGACCCTTTACCTATTCACTGAATGGAAAAATTGTGACTGTAACCACTTGAATGCTTCACTGACTGAATTAAACATAAAAAACAAAAACAAAACAATAAAAAGAGCTGTAGAATTGATATGAAGGCAACAAATGAGCAATATTTAACTATGGAAGTCTTCACATTCTATTTCATTTTCAGGCCAGGGAATATCTGAAGAGCTATGAATCATGTCAAAGATATAAAGGGATTACTGATAATACAAATTTTTTTCAGGCTAACAGCTGTGCAGAAAAATTTTCATAATAATGATTGCATTTAATTACATAAAGAGTAGTAAAATCTCTTTCATTTTATCTCAATAACGAAGCCTTGATTCTGAAGATAATCCTGGCCTTTCTCTGTCAAGGCCAGCAAAGTAAGTAACAGTGAATTCAATTCCCAGTCTTAACTATCCTTAGAGGATAAAACAAGAATAATTATTCACATACATTAAGAAAATGAAAAAGATCACCTTAGGGCATATTTTTCTTTAATGTACTCTAAAATATATATATATATATAGATAGATATACACACACATATACACATATATACAGACATATGTATATATATTGAAAGACATATACAAAAAGAGAAGAATTAGCGCAGGTCATTTCGAAAATTAACTGTAACACCATTCAACAAAAATTAAGTAATAAGAGAGTCCTTAAAAAAAAAAAAAAACCCAACACTAGTTTGTTATATTTTTCTAGTACTCATACATATTTGTGTGAGATTTAGCAATGACCTCTGATGGCTTACATAGTCTCTCACCCTTTATTTCTGGGAAGTTCACTTGTTTTATGAAGATAATTAGGTAGCCCAGCTCTGCCATGTAAACTGGAGTCGTAAGGTTAATTAAAATGGAATGAATGCTGCACGTAAGTGGACCACAGAGAAAGCCTGGGGTGAGGTGCACAGAATTCTTTCTTTTGCTGAAACTACAGGCAAAGAAAGGAAACATCTTAAATTAACTGTGGACCTTCATGCTTAAACTTCTGAATGCAATCTTCAATTGACATTTGACAAACAATAGCAATAGACTGTGTAGATGCATACAACGCTGATTTTATACACAGTCTCTAGATATTTCCAAAATTTTTCTAAGTATTGAGAACATGGATGAATACTTTCCCCATATATTTTAAAAAGAGAAACAGATTTTAAAAAATTGAATGGCCTCACTGCTTTCTGTGAAAATATCAGATGTTAGTCTAATTCATTGGTCATGTCAAAAATTATTTGCAAAAGACATTCAAAATGTGGTGAAAATACCAATCTTTTTTTAAAAAATGTACAAACCATTTCCTACTTCTAGGAAAGGATTAGATTCAGGAGAACTGGGTATAGAGCCAGAATCTGCTTCTTCAAAGGAGAGTGATCTGAGCAGTTCTCTCAAAATTTCTGAACTTCTGCTTTTTAAAATATGCAATAGATATAGAAAAGCAATATCTTGCTGACTTTATGGAGTTTTTACGAGGATAAAATCGGAAGATGAATGTTCTTTATACTGTAAAGCACTACACATGTTAGAATTTCATTATAGAAAATATATCTTTTTGTTTTCCTTTAGATCAAGAAGTTTTCTGCTCCTAATTTGTTACAAGAGAGAAGGTGTTTGGGGGGAAGATGGGGACAAATGCAGGAAGTATGGATCCTTGCCAGGTAATGAAAAGTTTGCAATAATAGAGCAAAAAATACATGAGATTTCATGGATTTGCTGAGCAATAATAGAAAGCAGTACAAGTCAGAGATGAATGAGTCCATAGGATGGTCATCCAAAGTGCTCTTTGTGTCATTCACAGGTAAGATACATGCACAACTGAGAAAAATACCCTCTCGATCATAAAATTACTTGAATGGTTTCAGAAAAAAATATAATCAAACTCAATGTTAGTGTGTAACAGTGTAGCAATAGTTAATTTAGCTAATGTAGATCACAGAGTTGGTTAAAGTCTAAAGAGTATTATTCTGCACTTTGAGTCCTGGGAAGTTTCTAAGTTGCAGTAAAAATGCAATTTATCAAGTTGGGATGTCAAAATAAAAAAATAGGGTAATACACCATCATCATAACATCGCATTTTTACTCATCTTGAAGACTTGGAAGTTCTTCATGTAATTCAAGGGCATGAACTTCAGAACATGGATCTATAGCAACTTTATTAAGAAGTCAAAGACATCTTCCCCTTATTTTCTAGCTGAATATTTTTCTCAACAATATCTAGTTCAGTATCGTGCATGAATTCACTTCTTAATCAGATAGGAAAATTAATTCTTCATGATAGTGAGTTCACTTTGCTCTCCAAGTGGTTACCTTTCTCATACAAATTTAAGCCCAAATGACTATTTACAATACTATACAATGCCAAATTACATTAATTCCTGTCAAGATAATATTAGAATTTCAGTCAGGAATCCAAATCATTTGAGAGAGTTCCTCATGCCAACCAAAATATCAATAATTTAATCTAGCTCATTATTATTAGAATACACTTTAAAAAATGAATGAACTGGTTAAGATATTTTGGTAGCAAGCAGAACACACAATTAACAAGGGCCTAAGCCATAAAACCATGATGTTTTACCACAGTATAAGAACACTGGATGTGGTGGTTTTAAGGTTAGTCCAGCAACCTAAAATGACAGAATGTTAGGTCAGCAACAATATGAATTCTGTCTTGCCTTCACGATCAAAAGATGGTGGCCAAAGATCTCAAACATGTCCTCCCATAACTAATTCCCAAAGAAAGAGTAAAGTGGGAGCAAATATGAACCCTTATTTCTGTTTGCCTTTAAAAGAGAAGTGCAATTCAACCCAGACATCACCATGGATATTCCCATCTGTTTCATCTACCAGGACAGAGTCATGCACCTACCCCCAATCCCCGTAACCCTAACAAATTATTAGTAAAGAGGAATGTGAGTACCAGAACTGACGCTGACCTACTGTACATTGTCCCAAGAAGTAGGAACAGTGTAAACCACACAAAGCACAAGTTCAGTGAAAAAAGAGAGAAGAATGACTTTGAATAGGCAATTAATAGGGTGTACCTCCCTCGAAAGTCTTACTTCCCAAACATGTCTGAGGTCTGATTCGAGCACGTGTAAAAAACAGGTGCATATTTTAGAATAAAGATGGGTCTGCACACATTTTTCTGTAAAGGGTCTGATGTTTTAAATATTTAAACATGTTAACCTTTGCAGGTCTTATCATATGTCTCATATTGCTCCTTGGTATTTTTACAGCCCTTTAAAAATGTTAGTTACACACAAACAAAACAAAAACATTCTGACTTGCAGGATAGAGAACAATAGGCCATGGCCGAATCGGACACCAGTGTCCACTCCTGGATCAACATAGGATCTGTATGCCTTTCCGTTAATTAACAAAATTTTAGAGAGTTTAATATAGTCAGTCATTCAACTAAGTGTTAAGGATACAGACATGAATGACATAGAATATATTCCCTGAAAAAGATAATAGATTGATCAAAATAAACAAATCCTAAATTTAAGCCCACACTTCATTTTTCCAAAGTGAAAATACTGAAACATAGAATATATTCCCTGAAAAAGATAATAGATTGATCAAAATAAACAAATCCTAAATTTAAGCCCACACTTCATTTTTCCAAAGTGAATATACTGAAACAAAGCTTGTGACTTTAGTATATAAATTTTACATCTATAGACAAAAATAGTTACTTATGCATATTAATTACATGGGGAAAATCACACAGTTTCTAAGGAAGTACATATACATATGTGAAACATATGTCCTATTTACAAGAAACATATGAAAGATGCAAAGCAGAGGAACGGGTAGCAGAAGATGCTACCTCAAATATGCCATTTTGGCATATTGATTATTTTTAGTTGTAGGAACTTGACAAAGGAAATACTGGGAGAGGCTATCTCTGAAATCTCCTTATCAACCTGTCTTAACCAACTCCTTGGCTGGGAGTCCCATCAACCAGAAAATTGACTGTCCTCACTGGAGAGGAGAACTGAGAAGTCAAGGCCACACCCAAACACTGTCACAAACGTCACACCTACCATCTCCTCTTCTAAAGGCCCACTTACTCAGCTCTAAGAGAACTATCCACTCTTCCCTGTGCCTATTAAGATGGTATTTAAGCTGGAATTCTAAGACACCTCAGGAGTTATTTACTTTTCCCCTGGGTATCTCCCCTCTTCATAGGAGCTTTAAATGTTAATCACACTTCCATTTGTTTTTCTCTATTATAGGGATCTCAACTAAAAACTTAGAAGGGTAGAGGAAAATTTATTCTTTCCTGCCCCGCACATCCAAAATGGTATACAAATGTCCTAAAACACTGATGTAATTGCTAATCGGGGGCTAAATTCCTATTAAATTCATCTTGTAAATACACAAACACACACACACACACACTGACACATCATATCACATGTTTTGAAAGCAGACTTAATACCAAAAGTTGCTAAAAGAAATTCATCATATGCCAAACAGAGTACAATCCAAGACTGGCCACTGAAAGCAAATCTAATTCAATTCTTAATGTAAGAGATTAACATCTTATTACTGGGATTTCAGTGCCTTTAAAGGAATTTCTTCAAATACGTTGTGAAATAAAGACAGTCTCTAGGGGAAAAAGAAAACATTTTATCTGAGTCAATCTGCTGGGTCAGTGTTTGAAAAGCATTTTAGCCTGATTTTAAAAGTCCTTGCCAGTATCACCTAGAGTATCTGTTTGTATTTGAGACATCCTCAATCCACTGCCTGGAGGCGATCAGAGGAGCATTCTGTTGCTTGTTCTTTTCTTTCTTTTTCATGTTAACTAAAGAGGCACACTAAGCAGTACCTTCTAAGCAAAATTAAACAACAAAAAATAATCACTAAGGCATTTATGAAAAAAGCAGCAAACTGTCCTTTGGAAAACTGAAGGTGCATTTGGGAACTGCGTGTTCTGTCTTCAAATGTCATCAACAAAATTGTCGCTCTCTTAGAAATGGTTTGTTTGTGATAAGTGAGCTTGCTTGCTTTAGATGGAGGTCCCAGAGAAAGTTTCCATCAGCAACATTTTCTTGCCTTGGATCTTAAAATGAGAGCCTGCAGATACCACACAAAACACACAAAAACATTCCTATTTTCATGGAACTTCTGAACAGTTTTGGGAACAGTATCCACCACACTCCCTGGATGCCTCAGAAAGAATATGGGAATCCGAATTCTCTACAGATACATGAAAAGTTTGCACCCAGTTTGAGAATCTCAATTGATCTTACTGGCAATTTGTGCTGAGGAAGTTTGACTGTTTTGTGATTCTCAACATCATAAAGATGCTGGAGACAGAGTACAATGGATTCCTAACACAATCTTAGTGAGAAAATAAAAAAGAGTCTTGATAGGTTTAAAAACCTGTACAACTTTCATGATTTGCCAATAGAAGTAGCCTGGGGAATTGAAAATAAGAGATGTGTGGTCTTAACACCATCACTTATCACCTCTGTGACTTCGTAAAATTTTCTTTAATTAGCCTGGCTGGTCTTTTCTTTCCTCATCTGTCTAATGGGGATAATCCTGTGAACATGGAAAGTGATTATGCATTCATTCATTCTCTCATTCAGTATTTTATTCATCAGGCATTCTTGTGTCAGACTCTGAAGTAAGGGTCTGGGAACACAATAGGAAGATGAAGTTACAGTTCTGGCTGTGAAAGTAGAAGTACTGTGGAAAAACTGTAAAGCCATCCATGCATTCGTGTTATTAGCAGAAGAAGAAAGATGCAATGAGTTTGAGAAATATAAGAAAAGACAACTTCATTTCTGATAACCAGTAATAAAAATCATTGTTTGATATTAAGTTGATAAAAAGAAAAATGCAAACACATACCAGATTAGGGTTCTTCTTTAATATACAAGCTCCCCTGAATAAGACACATTTCTAGGAAGCGCTAGAGAAATTATCATGGTTTAATGGGTAGATTTCAATCGATTCTTTTCAGTTTGGGTTACTGGCTCCATCAGTGCAAAGCCACAGTGAAGACACAGGTCTAACTGGCAGTAAAGTCTGAAGATGGTTTTAAAAGTCCAGGGCTTTTGAAGTTCAATCATGTATCAGATTAGATTGATATGTCAAAAAAATACTCAAGACAACAGTTTCATATGAGTTAGTGATCACATGCCCAAATTTTTTTAAAGGAAAAATGCAGGTAACAACGAAGGTGAGTAGGCAGACAGGAAGAGAGAAGAGGAAGAAGTATTTTTTTTAAAAAATTTTCTTTAGTTGTTCATCTTGGTCGTTCCGCTAGCCCTGGGTTGTGAACAAGGGCCCTTGGGATGTATGTGGACTACGCTCAGTGAACTAAACTACTACGCCACCAGGACATGCCAAATATGCTTTTTGAAGCATTCCTACCAAAATAATTAAAAAGCGATGTTCATCTCTTAAAGAAATGTAAAGTTGAGTATTTTAAGTATTCGTTTAAATCTTATAAATTATTTTTTCTAATAGTATAAATAAAAAGAATATATGTTCTCGAGGTGAGCACTTGGGGCTCAGGCAGCTGAGACACAGACATGCAGAATATGTAACCCAGGGCCTGGGTGAAAAAGACAAAATAAAGATGCTTCATCCTTCTCTCCCTTCCTCTCCTAAGAAAAAATAAATAAATAAGAATACTATCAAAGCAAACTTCACATTTTAAAAACTATCATAGAATTTCAGAGTTAAATTCAATCTTAAAGGTAACTTTTAGATAAGAAAATCAGAGAGAAGTTAAATTTTTGCACAAGGTCACATAGTTTTGTAATGGCAAACTTGGGATCTGAATATGAATATATTAATATTAATATTAATCTATGTGTTTCTTCTATAAAAGGTTTCTCTTAGTTCACAAATAACAAAGACAAATATGAAATAGTAGGCAAGATGAAATACATTACTGATGAGGATTGTTATTAGTGAAAAATAATCATAGTGTTGCTTCATTCATGTAAAATCTTCATTTATTACTTGATTCAATACTGTTCTTTCTGGATAAACTACTCAGTGCTCATCTCTGTACATACAAAAATAAATGAGACACACCCCTGACTTTTTTAGGATAGAGAAAGACACACTATCAGTTCATATTAAAGAGGGTGATAAGTATTTTAACATCTTTAAAGACAGTTACAAGGTCTGAGGAACAGCAAAACCCATGAACTCTGCTCTCCACCTATAGGTACTTTGGAGAAAAAGGGAACTGGGATTAGCTGGGAACAAATGCACAGAACTACTGAAACTGGATTAGTTGAGCATGGGGTTGGTAGAAGATGAATTCAGTACATTCAAGATGGCAGCCTTGATTGCCTTATCTATAACATGGTGTTAATGTCTACTTTATAAGTTGGTTATAAGGAATAAAAATGTGAGGGTCATGATGGTAAGATTAATAAAATACTTACAGTAATTCTAATACAGTGAAATTCTTCAACAATAAGAATTCAGATAGAAGGTATTGGAGGTTGGCTCTCTACAGCAGGATTTTCCCAAGTTCAAATCATGAGTTTTACCATGATAGGAACAACTCTTTTCTTCCACACACATTGCTCATATTACATGCTTGAATTTTTTTTATCTGCTTATAATATTATAATAGTTTTTGTTTTACTAGTAAATATTATTTATTAATTATGTCATCCTATTCACTGACTTCATTTAATTGTTGTAACTCTATAAGGAGGGAGAGGGGAGAACTCTTACCCTCTCTTAGAGGATTTAGAGAGATTAACTGGCCCAAAGTCACAAGAGAACATGACCAGAATCCAAACCTGGGGAATCTGACTTCAG
Source organism: Solenodon paradoxus (assembly GCA_004363575.1). Classification (NCBI taxonomy): domain Eukaryota; kingdom Metazoa; phylum Chordata; class Mammalia; order Eulipotyphla; family Solenodontidae; genus Solenodon; species Solenodon paradoxus. The sequence goes on from RJWH01000499.1 coordinate 429,782, forward strand.
AGGCTATACTGTTCTAATTCAGAGGTTGGCAACCAAGGTCCATAACCCAAAGCCTTCCTACGGCCTGTTTTTGTAGAGTCTACAGTTAAGAAAGTTTTTTACATCTTGTGATTGAAAATACCACCATCTACAACTACTGATGGATCGGAATAATTGCAAATACTACATGATTGGAAATTAGCTTTTAGTGTTCACTTGATCATGCTTCTTAATGAATTCAACATAAAATTACGAAGTGAAAGAAATGAAAATGCTTATATGCAACAGTTATACTTCAGGAAAACAACTAGTGCTGCTTGAAACATAGCAATATAACACTAACAAGTCATGTGCTAGGAAAAGTTAAAACAAAAAGCAAGACCTATACTCCCATACAAATTTATAGTAGATTTCTTTTCCAAGTTTAAACTATGGTTCTAGCAGCATTTTTTAGACCTTAATCAAATGCAAGGGGAAAAAAACCTCCATATTTCAAAATCCAATTATCTGCACAATTGAGGAGCTCCCACCTAATCTTCCTTTGAAAGTTACTAATATGCAACATAATGACATGCTAAAATCAAATACTAAGGAAAAAATAATCGAATTCTATGCCTTCCAACCGATGGCTATACTCAGTTAACATCAAATGCTCATATGCTGATACCAGTATTTGGCAGTACATAGTTATGTGAAAATTTGAAAGACAAAATACATAAAATATCAATATAAATTAATAGAATAATCTAGTATTGATTTTGATGATAATGAAAACTAATTTTGAACCCCAATTAAGTAAAATGTTAATCCCACAAATAATTCCATTATCCTCACTAGTAGATTTTTATTTATATAAGTAATTTCACTGAAATAACATTGAATTACAAGGTGTGTTAAGTGTGTTAAAATCAAATGCTAAGCAAAATATAAGCCAGTGACGGGGGTGTAGGCTAAGTACCTGGGCTTTCAACCCAGGCTGGGAGGCACCATCAAAACAAACACAAATAAATAAATAAATAACAGTACTGGTGTCTCCTGCTTTTCTACTTCCTTTCCAAAAACATATGGTAATTTGTTTTTTCTCTTACCATATAAATACCTACATAGTATCCTTCATTTTGATTCATGCCTTACAAAGTATAAAATAATAATCTGATTCTTTACAGAAAAAGGTTGCTGAGCCCTATGAGAACTCCCACACAGGTTTATTTTATGTATTTTTTCTTCTAAAGTTATCTTCTAGATATCTTTACCTAGATAGTAATTCCCCAGTCCCAGTTTAGCAGTCTCTAAAAGCTTTAAGTAAAAATTGCTATATAAAAATATTGCTTTATGAACTTTTTCTCTTTCTAAATGCCTTAGACCTCTTGCTGACTACCTCTGAGATACCCAACATTTTCATGCTTCCCATTCATTGTTCATTATCCTTTTCACACCAAAGCCTTTCTTTAGATGCCAACTTTTCCCTTCTTGTCCTGACTCTGTCACAAATCTTATTTTTACGTGTTTAGCTGTCTTCAGGTAGGTCTACACTACTTTGAGTAGACGGGATTTGGGATCTCCAGGGAGAGAAGGTCCTGGGGCTCATCATCAAAGTTCTTTGTCTAAAGGAAGCTCTCAGAGCAGTCACATGAGTGAATCCAATGGTACTATTCCATATTTTCTTCAAGAGATAACTATTCATGAGCAAATGAACCATAAATAACTAGCTCCCAAGGTTTGAGGCGGAAAAGCCTCAAATGATAGTAATGTATAAAGAAAAGATTATGAAAAGGATTGACAATATAAATATTTAGGACCCCATTCAATAAGGTCAGGAGGCTAGAGCTGTCCATGAATGCAGAGATACCAATTTACATAACCCACGATGCCTTGTAAGGTAAACTTCCCCTCCACGCCCCACCCCTTTTTTGGGGTGGGGCAGAACAGAGAGAGCCTATGCAGGTGAGGGATAGAGTCTCAGTGCACACATGTCTCCGCCATTGTCTGTACCCTCTCTGCTCAGCTTCTTCTATATTTTGTTTCCCAATAAAACCTTGTTGCTCATTAACAATGGATGGATTTTAGAGGCTGACAGGATCAATGAAACACAGTCTAACACTATGGCCACATCAAGCTGTTCAAAGGCCCCAGGAGAATGGAGCACAGTGAGGCAATTTTTTTCAGAATGACTTATGAAATGTTTCTGCTCAGGCCGGTATCAGAAGATCTTTATCCCTTCTGGTGTCAGAATGGGAGAAGTGCAGGAAGAAAACTGGGGGAGAAAGGAGAGCTGGCAACATTTTGAGTAAAGGAATATGATCCAGCATGAAAAGACAATCTAATCTTTCTGGAGCTATTTTCATCTAGAAAGGGAAATATTTATGCACAAATGGATATCAAATTGGCAAACTGTGTGAGGGGTTTATTTCTGAAGAGGGCTCTACTCCTGGGAGGATTTCGATCTCTTGTTTAGAAACAGTAAGAGTGTGAAGAGTGTGGGTAGCCTTTCACATAGCCACTATTTGAAGTATAAAACCCTTGCCTAAGGGGAAACATTTTTTGAAGACGCTAACGGGGTTTAAAGACTCAAAATGAGAAACGAGTGGGAAATTTAATTGCTACTGGTGTTTAAGTGTTGTAGAATGAAGTAACCACGTATTCATGTTAATGGGGAAAGAGAACAAAAATAAATAAGCTTTAAATCACAGAAAATATTTGTTAAAAAAAAAAACTTCCTAATATCAAGGCAAAGATTTCCAAAATTTTGAAGTTATATGGATTGTCTTTTTTGTTTTTATTAGTCATCTATCTTCTCTGCAGCCATCCATGAGTATATTTGAATCACTAGTGTGTGATAAAATTAGTTTCTAACTACATGCTTTATGAATTACATTCCCAAGACCAGAATAAATATTAAATGGAAAAGGGTGCCTTTACCCAGACTCCCAGAATATCTTGAATTCACCTGCTCAGATTTACATATTTATATCCAAACAAAGTCCCTTCTTTTCTGTATGCTTTTTTTTTTTCTTGACTAAAATGTTTCCTTGCTCAGGTTGGACCCAAGATACCACCTTGCTTGCAGCCCAACTTACGCCTGTGCATCTGGACCTCGTCTCATCTGTTGTGGGGGTCAAAGGAAAAGTTCCCCCACTTCTCTGAGGTTCATCATAGGTTGACAAATGAACACAAATTAACATTAGCATGATTAGTAAGAGAAAAGTCCAAATTCAATAACATACATATGGAGAATTTCCATGGCGGTAAATTCTGAGGCAGCTGGGACAGACCCATGATTTAGATCCTAAACTTAGGCCAGGAAAGGGATACCTAAGGTTTCAGGGGAGAGAGGGTTACCCCGTGGCAAGGAACAATGACTCATCTTTACTCTGAAAATAAAGATAACTTGCCCTTCTACATTCTTCCAAAGAACAGTGACAAGAGACCAACTGTGGATTAGGAGAAAGGTGGAGGCCCAGCGGGTAGTGGGTGACTTCTTTGGTTAAGGGAAGGGCTAACGGTTTAGAAGAACTGGAGCTTCTCCTTTGCCCCTGGGGCTGTCTTCCAGTGCCCTTGGTTCTTCATGTCAGAGTGGAGCATGGACAGGAGACCAATCTGAGAGACCTGGGGTGTCCTCCATTAGAGAATGTTACTGTCATTTTGACAGTGACAGCAGATGGGATATCATAGGCTACCTTGTTCAGAGTCTACTCATGTATTTTTCAGCATCTACTATGGATAATTCTAATGCCTTCTGATTTTCTTTGCTATTCTTTTCTTGCTATTCCACTATTCCTTTATATTTAGTCCAATATTTAACTTATTGGGGATTTTTTATGCAAGCCTGTTTTCCTTCACCTGGCCTATTTCAAATGTACATTTCGATCTGCTTTTATATTATTTTAGTCTCTATCCAAATTAAATTCATAGCTGATCATTTTTTCCTACTAATTACATGGAAGCACAAGTGCTAAAATATTACATTATTAAATAAGTGTCCTTGCCAAAGTCAATGCCTGAATATCAAACCAGTATGAGGTTAATGAAAAATTCTTCGGAGAGCTACAAACGTGTGCATCTCATGCTGCCAGGTAGGAATGTAGGTTAAAGAGCAGAAAGTAGGAGATAAGAAACAGAAAAGATCAAAGCAACATCTTTGAGCTTCAGTTTCTAATATAAACCCTTTTCATGGCTGAAAATAGTTAAAGGAAAAGCAGCTCTTTTACACTAAATTCTGTAAAGAAAGAGAACTTACACAAAAGATCTTCAAGATTCCTTTTGAAAGTTAAAAAAAAAAACACTTAGAATCATTACAGATGGAATTATTAGAAATAAGGAAAATCATGACACCTATGAACTGGAAGTTATAATTAGATTTAATCGCAATCACAATCTACTCTCCGGTTCCTAGTGAATCGTCATTTAAGTAAGCAGGAACATCTAATTTTAACAAGTAGCGACTTTGAGAAACAAGCATGCTATAGAAAAGCCATCCACAATGGTAAATACAGAGGGAAGATGGAGGATTCTAAAGCATACTCAGGAAATAAATGTGCAGTTAGTACCACTCAGAAATAATGCAAGCGGAGAATGTGGCTGATGTGAATAAGTACGAAAATGATGGACGCCCTTGAATAAAAGTAAGAAAGCATGTGTCAAATATAGCATTGCGCTAGAAATGGCTACTAAAACAAAGAAGTGTTAAGAGCAAGAATAAACTATTAGAAAGACTATCATTGTGATGTAAGACTCATAATGTAAGTGAGCAGAATAAAGACGTAAATATGTGTAGGGGAAATAAACCACATTGAACAATATAGTCTAATTTTAGTTCCACTACACTAAAAGAACACAGTACATAATCTACCATGCAGAAAATAATGTAACTTATTCCTGAATTCTGCCACAATCTTAAAGTACCTTCACTTTTTAAAGTCTCTTTGCTTACCTTGTGAAAGCATGCATTCTTCTTCATGTACAATAACCACTGATTTAGTAGAGTAAAATACCTTTGAAATACTTTAGGTTTAACTGAGTTCTCTAATCAGGGCTGGGTTTTGCCACCTCTTGGTGAAATATTATGACAATCCTTAAAGGACAATCTACTATACTGAAAGATAATTAAATTAGGACCCAGGTGCAAATTCATTTTTCACCTTTTATCAGTTACATGACTTTCTAAAACTCTTTTAGCAACAACTGCTATGAAATGTGTGTATTAATTACTCTTTCAGAGGAATAACTCAAAAATGAAACAGAAAGCATCTAATACTGTTCCCCGGACTAATAAATAATAACTCTTTTGTTTCTCCTCCAAATATGGAATGTTCTGACAAACCTTTGAACTCAGCCACATCACTGTCTAGCTCTGTAATGAAGAAAACAGTACCTCCTGATAGGCATGTTGAGTAAAACTATTAATGATGCAAAAACTCAGCTAAAAAGTGGTCATGTCACTTTTTCATCAGATTCCTTTCAGGAATGTCTACAGTATGAAAAGCTCTAACTCGTGGTAGCTGACAGCAGTAGACAGTATTGCTTGCAATCAGAGCTAAGTTCAGGAGGAACAAAACATCGAACAATTTGGAAGCAGAAATAGGGCAGTAAATATTATGCACAGTATAGTGCCACGCCCCCGTGGGCACTCAAAAATATAATCCCTGGTGATTATGACAATGATGAACAGGACCAGGCCCCACAATCAGTGTCCAGAACCATTAACAAAAAGACGTGCACTTCCGACGGGGAGGCGATGCTCCATGGCCTTGACCGCATCTGTTTCCATGTGCCGGGTTATAGGGCAGTGATTTAAGAAGCACAGGGCTTTGAAAAGACAGGAAATGGCCTGTTTTGTGACCCAAATAAAATGCTGACAGTTTGTTATGAAATCATTTTCAATTTCTGCCCTGAAAACTTATTTACATTTTTTTTTCCTTAAAGGTTCTATCTTAAAGATACTAAATCTTCCACAGGGGAAAAAAAAATTTTTTTCTACAAGTTACTTGTATCAGAAAACTACCAATTTAAAGACACTGAAGTTGAATTAACTATCTGAAGTAAGACCAAGAAAGCCTATTTTAAAATAAGTTACTGATCAGGAGAAAGAGGGGGAAAGGCTAAAGAAATGAATAAATGGAATAAAAGAATTGAGAAATGCTTCTTTTTTCTAATTTTTCTATAGCAGGTAGAAACTGCTAGTGACTTCCATTATCTAGTCTCCCTTCCCTCCTTGCTAAGAGAATTCCAAATTTTGTTGTTCCCCACTTTATGTATAAATACCTTCAATCCCCAAATAACTCTGCAGTTTGGGGAAGCTCTCTTGTGTCCAGCAGGAGAGAGATAGTCATACCTGGAGAAAGCATCACTTCCTAAGACAAACTCTAATAAGAAAGGCTTCTGGACTTCTCTAGTTTAGGAATGTGATCTCTGGTGAGACCGCAGCCTTCTGCAAACGTCAACACAAAGACCACACGAGGAAGACAGAGCAGGAATACAGGACCTGGGATCCTTGATGACCTTGTAGCAAGGGCATTCCTGGACTATCGATCACCCTGCCAACTACTATGGGAGAAAAACAATCTTTTTCTGCGATTAGACTACTGCTTTTCAGGTTTTCTATCTTTCAAAGTCAAGGATGATGTCACACAGAGTATCTTCTATCGGCTCAGTAGAATTTTAGGTTTATATATACAGTGTCTTAGAATTTTAATAGGATTGGATAAGTTCTAGTATGGACTTTTACAAATCACATAAAAGGAGTCAATTATATAGTGAAGGATAGAATTGGACTGCTGGCTACAAACTAATTATATACAGATGTTGATTTACGATGATGGCCACCTTAAAACTTTATAATATTGTAATATAGTGTTCCTTCAATAAAATTTTTTAATAAATAAAAAAGAAAAGAAAATGACTCTGCATGAAAGGAAAACCACCCAGGAAGAAAGAGATGAAGAGAAGTTGAAAGACCCCAGGAATCTTTCTGAATCCAAAATTCACCTAGAGAATATAGTGCTGTTCTCTCATGCAGACTGCCTTGTCTTTAAAGACAAAAAACAAGAGCACCCTTGTGGCTCAAGGCAGCTGAGATGGCTAGAATGTGGACCCAGGGTCACAGGGGAAAACAAACAAACAAACAAACAAATATAAAAAGAGCCTCTCTGGACTTAACTGGAGAAAAACAAATGGAGACACCAGAGATAGAAAGCAAGAGTAGTAACACTCTACCAGGGAGTGTTAAGATTCAGTGTCTCTCTGGAGTGAAATTACTGAGACCAAAGTTCTCCAGGAGACTTTACTATTTGCAATTCCAGCCTCATGTGATCAAGTCTCGAGCCTGCCTCATGGACTCATCTTGACTTGATATTGTACTTGGAAAAGCTGCATCTGCCAGTTTCTGGACCTGTCTAAATGGTTACCTGTTGAACCATGGAAGCTTGGCTGTACCACTAGAGCTTGTTTTTTAACTCAAGCCCCCTTAAGATGGGCCACTGTTCTCTTTTCCATATTTTTCATTTCTATCTTTCTTATTTAACTGAATGAGAAGAAAGCATAAGGGAAGACAATGCAGCACAGATCTCTTGGCTGATAAATGTGGGAAAAGGGCACGTAAGAACTTCTTTTAATTCAGCAGACTTTATGCAAACTTGGTAAAAATCACAGTACTTAACATAGGAGAACCCCAAATAACATTTCTAAAGTGCATTTCTTGGAATACTTTTCAACAGTCAAATAGACTTTAAAAAGAGTGTTCCATACTAACCCTAGGAGGTTCACTATGAATGCTTAAGAGCCTTAGAAGTCAACACAAAAGAAACCACCATCCCCCGTCTCTAATTAACCCAATGTTTCTCCAAACTTCATTATTTTCTGAATATTTTTCCCCCCAAATAGCAGCCCCTGGAACACAATTTGCGAAATACAGCCTGTATAATAAAGTCAATATTTTTAAATAATTGAAGGGAAAAATGTCTTTTGATTTCAGGCAAGTAACAAGAAGACTTAACTCTAAAGTATATTCAATAAATAATGTCACTACTGGGTCAAAGAAGTTCAAAATAATAAAAACAAACAAACAAAAAAAGCCAAGGTGCTGAGTTAGATATAGGCCTCTGTTTACTTAAACTTGATTCCAAAGCTTAAGTTTCAACACAAAGTATGTGTTTATGCCATTTAATTCTGTGTAGCTAAATATCACTTTTACTTTCAACACTGAGAAAATTTCATGATAAAAATCTGAATGGTAGGAGAGACACACAGTGACTAGTAATTTCTTGCATATGACCAATGTTTCTCTGTAAATTTGTGACATGATTCTAAAAATCAGCAAAAATAGAAAGTGTCAGCTTAAGGACTCAATCTACACACTTATGATTATCAAAAAGCCACATTATTATAGCAGTATTGTTTTTGTGTCAGCCTGTACGCACACAAGTATATGTATGCATGTATATGTTCATATACCCACATGTTTGTTAGCCACACACAAACACTCAGGTGTATCTATTTGATTCTCTTTCCAACATCAAGAGATATTTTTGAAGACGATGGAAAGAATACAATATTATGAGGAATATTATCCGGAAACTTAAATAGAAATGTCAGTGTGCCCTGGTGGAGCAGTGGTTGGGTCAATCGCCTCCAAAGGAATAAGTCACATAATTCTGGGTTTGAGTCCCAGGTCCCGAGGGGAAATAACCATTACGAACAACTAAATGAAAATAAAATAAAGATGCTTCCTCCTCTTCTCTCCTCCCAACTGCCTGCCTGTTCACCTTCATTCTTGCCTGCACCTTTCCTTTTTTGAAAAAAAAATAAGGGATGTCAACAAATTAAAGGTAACGTAAGGCTCACAGGATAGGCAGGTGTTATTTGTGGCTGAAAACTGAACAAAGAAGTTAATTTCATGCTTTTAATCCCCCAGCATAAAATAATTTAAGGCTATATTTTCAAACCTCTTTAATTTGTTTGGCTGCGGTCACAGACATTTGACATCCTAGCGCAGGAAGGAACCTAAGAAACCACATTGTTCAAATCCTCTGATCCTATGATTAACGGAGCTGAGATACCCCAGAACAGTGTATTTGTCCAGTGCTAGGAATATGTCAACAAATAAGCTAAAATCCTGATTTCCAATCAGGACTTAGTCACCAGACAAAAGTGAGTGTACTCCCCTGATTCAGAGATTCCTCTCTCATAATTCTGTCCTCTGCCTGTGTAGAGATACAACTGTCTGCTGTCACTTCTGTTGGATTGGAGACCAATGGGAAGAGACACAAATACCACGATGCTCATGTTGCTTGTCTGTGGGTAATAAGTCATCTGTCTCTGATCTTAGAGGCTCATGTCTTCTCTCAAATCTATGAAACAGTAATAAGTCATGTATAACCAAATACCAGGTCTGAAACAGCTTACAGAAAAAGCTGGGAATTGCTCCCTCCTCTTAAATTTTATGTGAAACTATCTATAGGATTTGCATTCTTTCTTTCTTAAATCTTTAATAGAACTCACCAATAAAGTCACTGGAGACTCAAGTCTGATTTGTGGGAAGATTTCGATGTTAAACTCAACTCCATTATTGTGGGGGTACTCAGATTTCCTATTCTGTCAGTTTGGGTAACCTGTGTATTTTAAGGAATTTGTCTATTTCTTCAAATGTTCATGAAATGTTTTTGATAATAGTTGCATTCTTATATTATACATTAATATTCATAATACATGGATGGAACCCCTACTTATTCCTAAAAGTAGTCATTTTAACTTTTGTGTCCTTATCAATGTAGCTATAGTGTCATCAATTTTTTACATCTTTTTCAGAGAACTTGTTTTTTTATTTTATTGATTTTCTCCATTGTTTCTTTTATATGCCTTAATTTTCACTCATACTTATTATTTTTGTCCTTTAATACATTTGGATTTAACTTACTTGTCTTTTCCTGGTTCCTTAAGATAGAAATTTAGAGTGATCTTAGATCTTTTTTCTTGTTTAATATAAGAATTTTCCTTTAAGTACTGCTTAGCAGCATCCTACAACTTTTCATAAACTATATTTTCATCATAATTTTACTCAAATTTTTTCTTTGACCTGTTTGATATTTAAAAGGGAGTGCTTTAATTCTCAAACATGTGGGCTTATCTAGATATCTTATGTTATCGATTTCTAACAAGTCTGTTATTACAAGTTAACATGATTTAAAATACCAAGCTTTTAAAATCTATTGAATATGTCTCATTTCCCAACATATGGTTTATCTTGGAGATTGTATTATAAGCACTTGAGAAAAGCTGCTGGCGTCTCCATCAAATCTTTCTCCTGTTATTTCACCAGTATTTTCTTCTGCAGGGTGGGGGTGAGGCCGGTCTAAACTTAGCTTATCCATTAGGTTTCAACTCTCCGGGTGTCTTGTGAAGAATGATGTCAGATTTGCCTTTGATGGATTACCTCACGTTGCCAATCAAACACACCCTCCTAGCCTTTCTGCAAGTATCAATAATCAAGGTTGGTTGTCTTGGTGCTCACTGTTTTAGAGGAAGTGGAAGAACCTTTCAGCAAGAAGCTCTGAGGATGTCGTCACTGCCTGAGGATCAGCGACACTAAATCTATCTGGAAGGAAATCTATCTCTAATCAAGCACAATAAGGACAAAAAGTAATAGTGCACAAAATAAGAACTGGACGCCATAGGCATAACCAAATCAGAATGGACAGTGGTAAAAATCTCGCAGTAATATGTAAGGAAGCATGCTGCTTTCCTACCCAATGTCTACTTTCTCCTTCGTTTTCACTAAAAGAAATCTCACATAATTTTTATTAGCAATGCAGAAAAAAAAGACAAATGAAAAATCTATACCACTTCTCAGACTCTATCACAGCAAAGGCTGATACTGTGTTAAGGTCAATGAGATCAGCTGAGACTGACCAGGATTTTCTGTTTCTTTATTGCCCTGATACTGCCTTTCTGCTCGGAGCTTTCTCATTCTTCCCACCTGGAATACAGAAGGAAGGTTAGAGGTGGAGGGTACTATCTTACCACAAGGCAGCAGGAGGAGGAAGGAACAAAAAGACAAGATAATTCCAGGGTGTTGATGATATCATGAGACCACAACACTAGCCTTGCTTACCTATGTCTAGACTTCATACACAAGGAAAAGAAACCTCTACTTGGTTAAGCCACCATAATTTTGTTTCTGTCACATGCAGCTGAATATGATCGCTAATATTTTTTAAAGTCTTGAAGAAATTCAGGAGTCTCTAGAAGTCAGATCTAAACTTCTGCCTGAGTTAACACTTTCACATTGTCTACTCCTCCTGGAATAGTTTCTAGAAAGAATAAGCTTTAAAACTTTCTATGCTGTAATAGAAAGGACTCAGTGTGGACTTTGTCCCATTATGCATCATTTTGGTAATCAGAAGTCCTCCAAGCAGCGTTTTTCTCTCTTTGAAATATCACACCCTTTTCTAAAATGAAACATTAAGTCTAGGCTATATTGTGGAAGATTGTTGACTGCCCTTTTGTAAAACAATTCAACTTCCTACACAGTTTTCAAAGACATTACAAGGTGAAATTTGTACAAAATTATTTTCCTATCTGGAATCTCTGCAAATGTGTTTCTGTAACTGCCTTGGCCTTTTCTACCTGAGTAGATGTTATGCTTAACCCTTTACTTTTGCAGAATTGTGAATTCCCAGTGTGCAGTGCTAATCCCTTTCGCATTAGCACTTAACCTTAGAAGCAAGTTCTAACATGCATGTGCTGAGGAATTAATCAAAACCATTTATAATCAAATTGTCATATAAATGTCTACAGAAGCAACTAACACATCTCAAACAGATAGTAACTCCAGTCAGCATTTAAGCCGTGGCTCTGGATATCCTAGTTGAGAGTTAATACAGGAAAGTATTGCAGTGTTTCTCAGCTTCGCTTGTCTAAATTAGAATATTTTGTAAAGGTGAGTGCTTATCCCTGAGAGACTATAAAATATGTACATGTGTATGCATATGTGAGTGTGTGAGCATAGAGGACCACGCACACACGCACACACACACACCCTTTAGCGTTTTCCATCGCTTTTCAAGTGAAAACAGTGAAACAACAACAAAAATCAGAGGCGTGAGTATTTAACAAGTAAGCAAAACGTCCAGAATTTTAAATATCTAATAACTTTGGATTTGATCAACCTTTCAAGTCCAACATATTAAGAATGGAAAATAAAGCCCATTGTGGTTTAAAAACTAGTTCAAAATGGGTCCAAGCTAATGATATTATGTTAGAAATGCCAAGCAATGCTTCTTGAGGCTTAACAGATAAACTCTGAATCCTGCCTGCATAATATTAAAATACTGCTCTTCTTAGTTTTTTGTTTTTTTTTTAATGTACTGCAAGACATCTAGAAATTACTTAAGACTGAGTTTTCCTGTTGACTTTGGTAGCTGATTAAAATTAGATGCCAAGAACTGGGACAAGAAATGATCTTTATTTGGCTGCTGAAACTGACTCTTCTTTTGGGATTATACATCCATTTCACTATATTATAACTGTTATGTTCTCATTGAAGACATCGAACACAGTAGATTGAACCTAATCATTTCCTGAGGTTTCTACAGGTAGAGATGGATACCCAGAAAGCTGGCACATTATCATTCCGCTGGATAATGAGACTGAGAAGCCTAGAGAATTCCCAACCGTCTTAAATAAGCTCACCATATTTCTATCTGACCTTTAGTCAATGATATAACCTGTTCTCTATGGTCTGCTGAGCTCAGGATTGAGTCTTTTTGTTAATCTATGTATATCTTTGATTGCTTCACGCCAGCAAGGCCCATCTGTTGCCGTCATTTTACAGCTAGCAATTTCAGTATTACCTGGCTTCAAATCATACCTCAACACGACCCAGCTGAGCTTGGAATGTCCACACAGTAGAGAACATGGCTAATGACATAATTCAAGCATTTCTGTTTTAAACTCTGGGCCCTCTATCAGGTCCACTCTTTTACCTGTGCATACGTTTACTTTTTTGTAGAGACCAAAAGAACTCAGCTCAGTCTCCGGACTTGTGAGCTGCCAGCTCTCACCCAGTCCTGTGTTTCCACTTCTCAAATGTCTTGTTAACCCTTAACACAAGGACATAGGTTCTGAATGTCTTAAGCATTTTCCAGTTATGTTTTATGTAAGGCCAGTTATCATTAAGAGAAACGACAATGACTCTGCAGGTAAAAATAGTTCAAATAGTCTTGGTCCTTGGTCAAAAATCACTAAGTCCCTGCCTGAGTTGCTAGCTGAAAGTAGACAGCAAGCTTTCTATTTTTTCTCAGCTTTTATTTCTTGAGAGGAGTTCACCATTCTGACTCAAGTTGTCCCTTTTTCTCAAGTGGGAATTCTACTATTTTTTCTTTTTTTAAGAAGCATTTATTTACTTTATTTAGTTGCTCATTGAGGGTACTCCCCCCTTCTCTGGGTCTCAAACTTGGGTCCCTGGAATGAATATGGACTATGTATAGTGGCCTTATTCATTAGGGTTAGGGTTACTTTTATAAATAACGACAACCTTGATGTATCTTCTCACTGGAACAAATGTGCTCCCCGCTTAAAATCCTATGTTTATAGTAACTGTCTACCATGACCTGTCATTTTTGTCTCTCAGTTGTCCCAATAAAACACAGCTTATGTTGACATGGCTATTTTAAGTCTTCACTTTAATAATCTGACAGAAATTGAGGGGAAACTCCCTTCTAACATGGTTGGCAAACAAAATGACAAATTACCTGAGGCAAATATACAAAAGCATTAATGTTTTTAATGCTTTCCGAAATTGCCAAATACTATGAATTTCAAAATTCTGCTGTGAAGTTTTAAAGTTCAATTATTTTATGATGAAATACAGAAAATATTTAACTGACTAAATTTGCTTCCTCTAGAAAATGCTATAACATCAGCTTTTCGAATCCTTCCTTTTCTTCTTTGCCAATTAAATACTTCAGACTTACTTGATCGAGAGTCCTTTAAGGGTTGATAAGGCTTTTAAAAGCATATACTCTTTATCTTATGAAAGCTCTTCTGGAAAAAGAGACTGCACTAGTCATTTTATGAGTCTATTTTCTTGATATCAAAATTAAATAAGAACAACATAATGGAAAGGAAAACCATCTCAGTTCATTTCTGCTCACAGATGGAAAAAATGCTAAATAAAATGTTAGCCAACTAAATTCAAAAGCCATTAAGATGAATAGAGTGTGAATTGTAGGGATTATGTTAGAGAATGCTACAATAAGCCAAATTCTTTTCAACGCAACTCACTATAATTGTGGAACAAAGAAGAAAAAATAAATCACTATCTCAGTAGATATAAAAAAATCATTGAATAACGTTTATACTTATTTAATAATGAAGCAAAATAAAAATGAAAAATAGGAGCAAAAATGATGTATTTAACTTGATAAAAGTGTCTACTCTCTCAGCTAGAGTACTTACTGAAGAAATTTAGAGCTCAACAAGGAAAGGATACATATTATCACCACTACTATACTATATTACACTAGACAATACAATAAGACAAGGAAAATAATTAGCAATGATAAGAATTGGAAAGGAAGATATAAAACTGTCATTACTTGCAAATGATAAGATTATCTTCACAGAAAACCCAAGAGAATGAGCAAATTAGTGTCTAATAAAAGAGCTAAGTGAAATTGCCAGATACAAGATAAACTTCAAAGATTAATAGCATAGTTCTACATTTCAAAATATTGGTTCTTCTAAAGGTTGATAAATAAAACTTTTAAAAAAACCCATAAATTCCTACATTTAAAAAGCAAGCCAACCTATTTTCTTAAGCTCGGTATGACCCAAATATTTATTTATAAACTGAAATTATGTACTTTACATACAACATAGTATAGAGACAAAGAGTGATGGGTTTAAATCTTAGTGAATAAAGTAACACTTGGATAGCACTTGAATAGAATGAAGTCAGTACATCATAAAAATAAATGAGTTTTATTATTGTAAAACTAATATGTTAATACATTATGCAATATGTGTCTAAAAAGAAAAATATTAAAATAAAAAATAAGCATAAATAGAATGCTAATACTTTCTTTTCATCTTCCATTGGTGTTTCACATTGGTGTTCAGGACTTTACACAGTACAAACCAGCTAAAATTATAACAGAAGATAGTAAGTCCTTCAAAATATCAACCCAAACAATGAAATAACTAGGAATTAAACCAATGAAGACAGTGCAATATCTTCACAGAGGATTTATAAATGTCTAAAGTTAATCAAATGAGACATTAATAAAAGACATGTTAACTACATGCAGACCTACTAATGTTTTCCTAAGTTTATCCATAAATTTAATGTTTGCAATATATTCATGTAAAGCTAACATAATTTGAGGATGACTCAAAGTGGGAACCCTTTTATAAGCTATTAAGACACACTGTAATATTACAGTAACAAAATAGTATAGAATTTGTGCAGGAACCTATAGATCAATGAAAGAGTATAGAAAGTTCAAATACATATAAAGAATATAACAATGATGGCATCATAGCTAAAAGGTGGATTGAATGTAAGTTTTCAGTCACATTTTCCTAGATTTTGCTGCATAACAAACCATCCCAAAGATTCAGTGGCTTCCAACAATAACCATTCTGTTTCTTATTGACACGTTTACGATTAGAGAAGAGAACTCAAATTCAGTCGACCAAGTGGTCCTGACAACAGTGTAGGGAGGTCTGCTTCTCTACAGGGACACATGGCTAGGACGGAGTTAATTATAAGGCTGTTTGGAAGCAAGCGGATCCTTAAGGACAATCACCAGTCTATCAAAATAAAACTATAAAGTGAATATAAAAACATAGGGACATTGCGATAACTGGAATGGGAGGCGCACAAATCACAACGTGAAATTTTGAGAAACCTGAACGCATCGAAAGTCAAACTTTCTATGCAGGACGGGAAAGGCTGGCTGAGAGATGATGAATTGGGAAAGGAAATTAGCATCATACAAGGAATTATTTTCTGGCGTACAACAAGAATTCATAAAAACGACACTATTATTCAAGAGAACGAGATTGTTTTTTTCTGCCTTGGTCACTTCTGTATCTCATGGCTCAGGGCAGTGCCTGGAAATGCTGACAACTCCTTGCTGCTTATTCTGTCTCAAGACCTGCTTCCCATCCATCTAGCCTGTGTTTCCTACTGTGAAATGATCCCAGGTGGTAGCTTCAAACAACATAACTTTATTTTCTGATTGTGCTGCAGGTCAAAAGTTCAATACTGGGCGTGCCCTGGTAGCCTAGCAGATAAGGCCACTGGATGGAGTCTACATAGATGCCAAGGACCCAGGTTCAAGACCCAGGGCCAGGGGAACAACCACAATGAACACCTGAATCAGATCAAACAAAGTGCTTCTTCCTCCCCTCTCTTCCTGCCTGCATGTCTATTTGCCTTCATTCCTGCCTATACTGGTCCTTAAAAGAAAGTTCTAAATCAGTCTTACTGAACTGAAGTCAAGGTGTCAGCAGGGTTGGCTCCTTCTAAAGGCTCTAGGGGAGAATCTGCTTCCCTACTCTTTTTTGCATCTGAAGGCCACCTAGCTTCCTTGGCTTGTTGCTCCTTCTTCCACCTTCAAAGGCATCACCACCGCAATGTCACATCTCTTCCATTGACTCCGCTTCTGTCCTCATTGTCTCTTTTCTGTCTGACCCTCCTTCCTGCCTCCCTCTTATCAGAACCCTTTGATTACATATAGCCCACCCATTCTGCAGCCTACCACACCAGAGTATCCAGCATTGGCACTGTGGATATTATAGGATGGACAATTCCTTTTTGAGGTGGTTTGCACTGTGCATTGCATAGATTTAGCAGCACCCCTCCCCTCTGGTCCATTAGATGACAATAGTACCATCTTTCTCTTAGTTGTGGCCAGATGTTCCCTGAAATGGAAAATCCACCTGCTTGAGGACCACTGCTTCACCCCGTTTGGGCGATTTAGTAAAGCAAGTCTAATTCTGTCACTCTTCTGCAGAGAAATCTTTACAGCCATGAGTCACATAGAGACACTGTGACCAAGAGTGGATTGCATATACTATCGCAGTCCCTACATGTAACTTAGTTGTGTGTCATAGGCTCTCTCATTTGGCAAAGCACGCCCTATGACATTTGTGCCATAATGACATTGCCTAACAATGTGTTTCTCAGAAAGCGTCCCTGTCATTCATCGATGCATGGCTGCACTTGTTCTCGCGTTGCTTTCAATGTAATATCCAAACCCAATAGCGTATCACCTTAGAGTTTTCATAATCTGACTTTCTTCTTCTGGCTCCATCTGCCCTCACTTGCTACCCACTTGTCCTCCAGTTGTTCTTGTAGTTCTCCTAAGACAAAGTTCTCTCACACCTTCCGACGTTGTGTTTTCCCCTCTGTTTGCCTGGCAAGTTCCTTCTCCAATTGTTCATGTTATCAACTTTACTTATTCCTTTTCAAAACGTAGCTGAGTTGTCTAGGAATCCACATCTCCTTCCTGTGTACGCTGTATCTATTAGAATGGGGTAACTTCTATTTAAATAGAGTTACCTTCTATTAGAATGTTCTAGTCTATGACTTACTGAGATCTCTGACTTTATCTGCATTCATGGATCTAGCACTCTGTCCACAATATCTCAGTGGCCCAATAGTTGTTTTCGGAATGAAAGGATGAATAAATAAGTGGTATATTTCATGCCTCAACTTGAGTACATTCTTTAGTGACTAAGAATGACGAAGAAGATTGCTCAAAAATATTAAAAATAAATAGTATGGCTTTCTATTTCAAAATAAATTAATTCTCTCAACCTCTCTCAAGGAGAGAACCCCTGATGTTTTTGTGATGTTTTTTTTTTGTGATGTTTAATAACTCCTGAGTTATTATTTTCTCCCAAATTAAGTTCAAGCTCAAAACCTACCTTTACTTACTTAATATAATTAAATTTAAAAATAAATTAGAAATATCCCTTCCACAGAGAAACAGGCAAGACAAAGCTGGAGTTAAAGCACCACAATCAGAGGTTTCACAATGCTATGAAAAGGCTAAGTATGTCAGAGTTGTTTTGTGAATCGCCTAGGAGGGCCATGGTTGATTCTACAATTTAGATTTTTACTCTGCAACCAGAAAACTGTCAGCTGGGTACTTCCAGCCTTTACAGTGGATCAAAATCAACTGCTTTGCAAAGTTCCAACATTTGGTAGATGCTTCAAACAATACAAATGTCAAAACGGTTGTTGTTGTGTCAGTTTATTATTCTTCTGGTCCTCTAATGCTGAAAGTTTCACGTCAGGCGAGAAACTGGAGACTCTTTAGTAAATACCACCGAAAACACCTGCATGATGCTAATGATGCTTTTCTCCACTCAGAGCTCAAATTAAGAGGATGTTGAGAGAGGATGGATGTTCTCTCTTGTTAAATATATCCAGGTAACTTATGTAAAGCACAAAAATTAAGAAAATTTCCCCCATGTTCCATTTTTATCATTCCAACTCAAAATCTGCCCACAGACCTTGTAAAGAAAGGTAAAAACAAAGTTTTGTTATTCAAAATATGTCAAAACTTCAAATGCTAAAAATTTGTAGACTGTCTTTAATTCCCATAAAAGGCTGACTACACCGTTGTTTTTTTCCCTTCTAAACCCTGTTTGTTGGGCTGTTGCTAAAAATATTTGATCGAGAGTCAGTGCAATATATTTGATGTTGCTGAAAATATTTGGCTCAGAGAGGGCTTGCCAGGTTGAATCCCAGCCCTTGACCTTCAGCAGGTTCCTCAACCTGTCTGTGCCCCCGTTTCCTCATTTGTAAAAGGAGGATGACAAGAATAGTCCTAGCCTCAGAGAATTATTTCAAGAATTGAGAGAGTCAGTATTTACGAAACACTTTAGACATGACCTGGCACAAAGAAGCACTAAATAAGTATCTGGGAAGATTATCCAAAAAATGGAAAATGTGAACTAAAGATTCTTCAAAGTGTTATGAATCCAGCATTTTGTAAGAAACTTTACCCACCTAGTATGAGCAACTATTGCTTAACGAAGGACAAACAAATAGGAGATGCAAACTGTAGAATGGGATTCTCCCAGTTTGAATGGCATTCTGGATTTCACTCTTAGCAAAACAAATGTAAATTCATGGGCTTAAGGATACCTACATCTGCTCCAACACTTCAGTGGCTGCCCTTATTCCAAAAAGATGGATTCCACTTTTCCCTATCCTGGGTTCTCCACAATATGATCACTAGGACTCTACCAACGGTATATATCTATCCACGCCCTTGCCTGACACTCTTCTTTGTTTCTACTACATCTCATGCTTTCTGTATTCCTCCTGCTGAAAATTCCCTTAACTAATTGCCTCAGGTCCCCATTTCTTAAATGATCAGCCCTGTACCCGTCTTTTTTCTGACTGTCGCACACCACTCCCTTATCTGAGGGGAATATGCCCCAAAATCCCCAGAGGATGTCTGAAACCAGCAATAGTACTGTACCTTATATATGCTACATTTTTCTATACAACCTATGACAAAGTTTAATTTACAAATTAGGCACAGTAAGATCAAGACAAAATTATTAATGACAATATGATCTCTCTCTCAAAATATCTTACTGTATATAATATTTTCGGACCAAATGAAACCAAGGAAGGCAAAACAACAGATGAGGAGGTACTATTGTACACTGTTTTTGAGTGATCTGCTCCTTCCGTGAACTCCTGTAGACCTCTACCCTTCTTGTGCATACTATGAGACCTCTTTCCTGTGCATTATATTTTAATACCAGTATCTCTAACTACATTATAATGTCCTCTTATCCCCTTGTATACCCGGAACCTGCCTCTGTGCCTCACAGAGTAAGCAATAATGTTTTTATCAATGAAAATCTTTGGGAGTAAGATGTTTATTTTTAGTTCTCATCTTTCTCTTTTTAGTAAAAGCTTATGCCCTTCAGCCCTTTTTTTCCACTAGACCTACATACCTGTATACTATGACTGGCTACCTGAGATCTGAAGAAATCTATCTTTTCTAGTATTTTAGACATTTTCATTTTATCTAGACTTACCTGTGTTGTTATTAGAGAAAATACTGGTCCCAGAGTCACAAAATTTGGGTTCCACTTCTGTATCTTTATTGGTTCCTACTGGTAGTCATGGAAAATAACAGCTGATCTAAACTTACATGTCTTCATTTTGTAAAATACTAATGATATTAACTGACAATCGCACTGGTTATTGTGAAGATAAACACATATAAACTAATATACATAAGTCACTGCATAGGTGGTTGGTCTGATTTTCACAGGAATACATCAAGATTAATGACTTGTTGATCTAATAGAGGTAGCATGTCACAGGGTAATTCAATGTATTACCTATTTTTGTGAGCACTTAATTTAGAAGGGACTTCTAAAAACACAAAGACTCAATTCATAAGACTGGCACCAAAGATGTAAGAAAAGTTATTTGGGGATACAAAGGTATAATTTCTTAATGTAAAATTGATAATTATAATATAATTTAACAAATATTCCGAGGGACAGAAACATCCAATTTTTCAATCTTATATTAATCATAATGCAATCCGACAAGCATTTGGTGAATGTCTGTTATGTGGGAAAGAGCACTCTGCGTGCTATTGTAAGTATAAAGAAGAGCAGAATACTCACATTGGTCTTGTCTTCCAGGAATAAGAATCTAGAGTACTAGGCTTGCAGTATGCATCCAACTGTAGATTTGGTAATATCTGCAGAAGGACAAATTTCAGAAGAGAAGAGATTAATTCTGACTATACCTGGACCATTCTTATACAATATGTATCTAATTAGTACTTAAAAGTTGGGAGAATTTCCAGAAACTGGGATGAAGGGATCAACAAAAGGTTAAAATAACAGCATGAGTGAAGACAAAGAATACAACATATTCTGAAAATAGTAAATAGATCATTTCTTAATTCCTTGAATTTATCGAGTTTTTTTTTTATTGTTTTCAAAGTGCTTTCACATACGTAATGTTATTTGGGAATCAGCAATCATGTGGAGGTTTATAGGAAAGGTATATGTTATTTCGCATGTGAGTAAAACAGCAAAGAAAATGAGTTTTAGAAGAATGACATTTACGAACTCTTCAATTAATAAATACTCCTTAAGAGATCAAACTTCAGAGGTTTACGTGCTGAACGTGGAAGGGCAAAGTACAAAGAGGATGGCAGTTAGGTAGAAAGTGCCTGCCTGCCCCAGGGTGGGTGTGCCTGTAATGGAGAGGAATTCTCTTCACAGACAGTGAAGATGTACTGTGCCGGAGATCTCACTGTTAACTGAATGAAAGAAGGAAAACAAAGAGAAGTACCAAAAGATTCTGCAGCTATTTACATACAAACAAAATGAACACAGTCTCCTAATGTGGTCCATCTTACTCCCAACTCTTACTCAACTCTCTGGAGAATGGTAAACCTAATTTTGATTGAGATAACATGGATTCAAAATGGGTACCAGTGAGTAACACCTAAAGAGAAATGAAAAGTTCATAATGAATCAATCAAATTAATAAAGGTGAAGATGCTTTTAAAATATATTCGCAAACCCTTTGATATTCCTCCCTTCAAGAGGATAAAGTTTAATACCCCAACTCTAGTCCCTTGTTATGGACTGTATTTAATGGCTGGATTTTAATGACTGGAAGTAGTGATGGGATGGCTGTGTCACTTAAAAAGAGGAAATAAAGGACATGACAGCTTTCCCCTTGCCTTCTCCCTCTCGGATCACACTCTAAAGGAAGTCAGTTCCATGCTATGAGATCAGTCTACCAGCCTAACGTAAGACCCATTAGTTACTAACTTGACCTGGAAGGGTAAACACTTAAGACAGCAAAGCACAGAGTAAAGTACAAATCATCCTGCACCTGATCCAGTTAATTCTGACTGCTAATATCTCTCCACAAAGGAAAGATGTAATACTTTCCACATATTTTTGAATTCACCTAATTAGTATATTCTAATTCATCTCGCTATCTAAAATATATTTATCCAATCATGTCTAAACTAAGATTGTTTTAATGTGCTAGATTTTAATTTTCAAAAAGGAAAAGGATTCTTCATTATTTACAAAATTGTAAGGAGTCATTAGCTTCACAGATGTGTATGTACACATCTGTGTTACATAGAAGATAGGCACAGCAGTCAAATGCACAGATCAGTGCTGCCTTTTACAAAGCAATTTCAAACAGCTTTCCTTCAGGGCACCTCGCAACAGAAGGGCTGCCCAAATCAGAGTAGGGCTCCTGTAGCTCGCTGTCTAAAAACGAAGGGCGTTGTAACATAGACACCAAAATACATTGGCTTGCAATCGAACCACTTCTCTAAGACACACCGAACCCACCGGTGAAAAAATAAAGGTTGCTTGTTCTAAAAATCTTCCTCCGAGTCCCTTCTCTCCTGTTCACCTCCAAACAGGATACAAAATTCCAGAGATCTGCCAGGCAGTCTGGGACAACCTTCGATTTTAGGGCAGAATACAAGGATAGCCACAACATTTTGGGCAAGGGCAAACCTCAGAGTTAAGAAAAAAAAGTTGGAGCTTCGGGCGTTTAATTTGGGTTTAGAGTTTAAATCTTTTAAGTGAACTCCACTTACCCAGTGCTTACGTTTTATCAATTATAATCCCACATGCGAACGCTTAGTGGGGAGCCACTGCGCTTGCGCGGCAGGGTCCTGGCGGGCAAGGGTTAGAGGTTTGACCTGGTGGGACTTGGCCGGGGCTGCGTGAACTGGGGCGGGGCCGTGCGGACAGGGGCGGGGCCGTGCGGACCTGGGCGGGGCCGTGCGGACCGGGGCGGGGCGGACTCGGGCGGACCGGGGCGGGGCCGTGCGGATCGGGGCGGGGCTGTGCGGACCGGGGCGGGGCGGACTCGGGCGGACCGGGGCGGGGCCGGGCGGACCGGGGCGGGGCTGTGCGGATCTGGGCGGGGCTGGGCGCGCGGGAGATTTGAACTTCTAGGCTAAACCAAGTGCCGGCTTGGAGTTTCGGTTGCACGGCATCTTCCTTTTCCTGGCCCGGCCGGCAAGTAGCGGGCCACAGTGTCGACTTAGAAGATGGTGGAAGGTCCGGGTTGTACCATAAATGGTGAGAAAATTCGGGCGCGTGTGGTCCCGGGCCAGGCAGTGACGGACGTGCGGGGAAGCGCTCTGCAGAGCCTGGAGGGGCCCGGATTGCGTCCCTCGGCATCCGTGACTGTGGTCTCTTCCCAGGTGAGCTGCTCCTATAATGTGCTAGCGCCTTCAGGAGAAGATGGAGTTAAAAACCTCATCAGGTATCCAGGGTCCAAAATATCATCTCTTTGCTCTGGGCCAGGTCTCCCGGGATCTCGCTTTGCCCAACCTTTATCTAGACTGACTTTACAGGAGGGAGAATCCGCCTTGCTTTGGGCTGAGATGCCCAGGCAGGAATTGATTGAAGATGTTTTATTCCACGCCACCTTGGTTAACTTCTTCCACCTAGTAAAAGGTGATTTCCTTATGTCTACAGGTGTATTCCCTGTTAATATTATCAAATGCCTGCAACTTCTGACGAGGTTTTTTTTTCTTTTTTAAGACTCTAAGCTTTTAGTATGAGTCTAGCTTTTTGTCTGCCTAATATTCTGCATTGATTGATAAGTGTATTACAACTAATATATAATTCCAAAATTGCACATAGAAAATTGAGCACTAATCTTTCTGTTCAACTTAATATTGCCATCTAATGAAAGGGCAGTGAAACTCAGTTCTGATCCCATAAGTAAATTTATTTCTTTTTAAAATAAATTGTAGCACAGCTTGCTGACACTCAGGCATGCATTGCGTATGGTGCAATATTCCTTTGGTAAGAATTTAGAACTTGTACTAAAAATATTCTGATTAAGCCATTATGCTTTAAAAGCCCTTTAGACGTGTGGGTGATTATATTTCATGGATCCATGCAATATTGTGCTATTCTTCAGTTTCTCCTGCAAGGCTTCCTCATAGCCTTTGGTCCTGAAAGAAAAAGTTGCCTGCTATGAAATTAGCATATACTTACAACTTGAAAGAAATGAGGTTCTAAGTCTGAGAAAAAACATTTTCAAACTTGGAAAGAGAGTAAGTTTTGCATCTTCTTCCCTTGCTCTTTTATTTATTTTGACTTTATATGTCAGTAAGTACTCTGTACCTTTTTTTTATTACTATAAGTGTTTCTCATAACCATTTCATGCACCACAGAGATGGATCTTCAGTAGTCTCTGAAGAGTATTAATGTTAATAAAAATCACTCATTGAAAAATATTTGGATATTTAGTGCACCTGGGGAGTGAAAACCAACTATTCCCCTTGTACATTCCCCTATACTTTAGTTGAGAAGACACATCAACATCCAATAAATAATAACCTATACAAATAAAAATTGCTAGTTCTCTAAGGGAGAGATAACATGTTTTATAAGGACTTATGGAAAGGTCAGGGAAGGCTCATCTGGGGAAGCAGCAAGGAAGGTCAGGTATAAGGATGAGTAGAACATAAGCAGCAGCTGAGCTGAGGGTTGGCTGTTTAAACACAAGGATAGCAAAGGAAGAGTGCCTCCCATACATGAGGGTCTGAAAGAAAACCAGTGTCACTAAAAAAGGGAGACTTGGATCGAAGGTGATTGTTTGAAATAAAATGGCATTGGTAGGGAGAAGCCACACCATGGAAACCTTTGTAAACCTTGGTTGGCACTTTGTATTTATCTTAGAAGTAAAGGAAGTCATTGAAGTTTGATAAGATCCATTAACTCTTTTAGAAGATCACTTACCTTGATAAGGAAATACCAGACTGGAGGAAAACCAGAGTAGATAGATACATTTCCCTCCCTGAAAGATGGCCGCTGTGATTCAGGGGAGGAGAACTGGTGGTAATAGAAGGGAATAGAATCGCTATTTTGGAATGTCAACCTGGAATGAAGGAGATCTGGTTAAAGCAATATCTAACTTTATTTGGGCTTTTATTAGGCCTGTATCCTGGGGGGCTCCATCTGAGAAGCCCTTGAGTTACTTGGGTAGGAGTGGGGCTTATTATCATTCTGATCAGCTGTGCAAATTAAGCTTAGAAGGCAGTCAAGCACCAGTTAGTGATCCATTATACAAATTAGGCTAAGAGTTAGGTTTCCGTAGATGTTATAATATGCAAATCAGGTAAAAGTTTGTTGAATAGCGAATGGTAGTGTTTCAATCTTAGGTGGTCTGTGACAAGCCTCCCTTTGAGGGATTCCTTCTTAGAAGTGGGTGTGCCTGAGCAGCCTGGATGTGCCTAGACAAGCCTAAACATGTCTGAGCTGGGCCTGGATTCCTCTGGACATATCTAAAGAATGATTCTCAATGGTCTCCCAGCTGACTCTGTTTTCCTTACCCAGACTCAAATGATTCCATTTTGTTTCTTATTTCTTTTGTCAGGAAATAGAAAGCAACAGGGCTTGGCAGTGATATAGCATGAATATGTTTATGGATATCATAATTTACATAATTTAACAATAATGTATTTTATGTTAGGTTTTATGCTAGCTCCTGGGGATACAAAGATGAAAGAGATGAAGTTCCTGCTGTGAGACTCCAACTTAACATTTTAATTAAATATCACCTCATTGGTCTTTAGGCCAAAATAACATGGACATTTCCAACTTCGTTTTGATTATCTCTAGTAACAAGGCATAGGGTGTTTTTGAAGAACTTTCACATTTTATTTAGTTAGGAGAAATAATAGTCCTGTGAGAAAGGATTAAACTGATTCTACAGATGAGAAATGTGAGACTCAGGATAAGTTTAAATAAGAAAACCAAGATCACTTAACTACTAAGGGGCTTCAGCTCCCTTACTCCAGACTCCAAAATGTACACACTTAACCATGCTGTAGGTCTTCTCAGTTATAAAAGAGTCAGTCGGAAAGTGGCTAATGAAATGGTAGGAACACGCTGTAGGTCACTATGTAGTAATGATTATTTATGAAGTAGAAAAGCAAGACCTTGCAGTTTTAACTGTTTTCCACCATTTTTGGCTTTGTTCAGTTTAGTCAGTTCTTGTACCTGCTCTGATGCTGATCCTCTAGTTAACCCCTTCCCTTCCCACATTCAAGGTGGCACAGGAGAGTGTACCTGATAACATACCTGGAATCCAAATGCTTCTTTAATGGTCGAACACTTATTGACATCACTTGGAAGCAATACTCATAGATTTCCCCCACCCCCATCAATTAAAAGCCCTGTACTTAAAGCTATTAGCTTTGATATCCTGACAGAAAGAGATGTCAAAAACTGGAGTAGATGTTTGTGATGAAGCTTGGGAACGTGGCTCTACAGAAACTGGATTGAAAATCGGCATGGAATTTATAAAGCTATTGGTAAAGTTTGACTTATTTTTCCAGGGAGGTAGAATAATGTGTATTTAACCAATTATAAGACTTTTGGCAAATGATACCTGCTGCCTGATAGGTATGAGAGTTTCAAAAACTAGAGGAATATGTATGTTGTTTTTAAAAAGGAATGGAAACGTGAACACTTTAAACACGCTAGAGCAAGAATATGCAAACTGAGTGATTGCAAGAACTGTTTTCAGGACATCAGTGGAATCCTGTAGGCCTGGATTCAAATTAGACTTTGCCACTTACTGGTTGTGAGGCTCCTTTTTCTCACTTTTAAAATGGGCACAATAATAAGGATTAAAAGAAATAATATATGTGAAACTCTTTAGCCCTTACTAGATGCTCCCTAAATTAGTTTCCTTTTCCAAAAATTTTAAATATGTCAAATATTTGAGTGGATAGTGATATATACTTTATTAAAGATTAAATATTTTATCTTCTAGGCCTGTAATTTAAAAATAATTATCTCTGGAAATATAAATGATCTTTTGCATTTAGACGAATATCAGATCTATAGTAAATTTCATCAAAATAGGATAGGATGTCACAGACTTCTGGCCCGATCATTACTATAACAGACAATTTCCTGTTTCCTAGGCATTTATGCCAGAGAGTGAAAGGTATTTAATTTCTGCTACTAGCTTGAAATTATTAGTTTTCAACAGCTAGCACTTAAAAATAATTTAAGAACTGTACACTGAAGTCTTTATTTTTTTAATTGAATTGACAGTGGTTTATACCATTATATAGTTTTCAGACTAATATATCAACATCTGTATATATGACATTATGCTTGTCTCAGAAGTATAGTTACATTGTAAACATGAAAACATATGAAGGAGAGTTAAAGAAATATTAATTGGTCGTTTAAAGTGAATGAATTTAAGCTTAAGATAATTGTTGTACTTGAACCAATCCCGAGCACCCCACCTAGGTAGCTATTATAGTAACCAGTTTCTCTGTCATGGCATTCCTTTTGTTCCAGCTTAAAACAGAGAACTTTAGGCATGTCTCCCTGTGACATCTGCTCCTCACTTGGGAGCAGACTAGCCAGAAAAGATCCCAGCATCTGCCAGTCATGTATGCGCTAGATTATGGCTCTGAGTTTTGATCCACTGTCTTGTCAGCATAAAATTATGCAACTGTGTAAGCACATTGCATAAAACGCGGCTGGAGCTTGTGGAACCTTATGGTAAGAAACAATAATGGAATATAAATGAACATGTCTGGTTAATGAGCTGTGAAGAGTCTACCCTCCGATTTTAATTGTTGGAGAGATACAATATTTTCATGAAGTCTGTATGTAATCTGCATATGTTTTCAATCTCCTTTCAGAAAACAGGATATGAAGCAGTGTATAAGCATTCATTTCATTTGAAACATCATCCTCTAGCTCTCCCACTACTCCTGAAGATTTGATACATCTATTTAATAAGTTAGCTACTCTTATTCATTTTTATATGTCCTTCAGATTGTCAGATTTTAATAAATGTTTGAAGAGCAACATTTCCAATAGTGCCAAGTGATTAAGGATTTTAAAAGTAAATTCAGTTCAGAATCTTTCATTATGACTGCATGTATTTTGTTATGTCTGTTATGTGGAAGTTCCTACTACAAAAAGATGAAGGACCCACATATATTTTCCTCCTACTACCGTCCCCCTTCAGAGTAGGGGTGAAAATAGCTCATTGATTGTGTTGTCATTGTCTGAAGGAATGAACTAAGCCACAGAGATTTGTTTTCCAATTTTAACTTACTCTTTTAAATCCAAAGTGTTATATAAATGTTGTAGAGTATGCATTATCTACTCCCTTACTTCAAAAATAGATACTTATAATGGCTTCAGCCTAATGACCCAGGATCATTATCAGTATTCAGGAATCATGGAACAAGACAGAACAGGGAACAGATGAGGAAACGTAAGAGAAAAGGCAGTTTTCTATAGCCATTGTGTGCTGTAGAGAAAGAATATCTAGTCATCTTAATTTGACTATCCTGTTCTTTTACTTCCTCATCTGGAGATAAGAGATACAACTTTGCTTATTTGGTCAGGATTAAATTTAGAGGATATTTGAAACTCTTAGCTTAGTTTCTGTCAAAGTAAAACACAATAGTTTGTTCCTAGTTCTCCCTGATCAAGGTTTTTCTTATCAGAGTACTTGTCTGAGGAATGCCCTATTGCCTTATGAAAGGTTTATTAATTATTGATATTAAGGATTTATTAATTCTTTGGTGCCTTCAAATTATGTACAAAGCATTTAGCCTCTGGGAAAGTACTCGAAGGCACTGCTCTTACAAAATTATAGAATATGTTTTGATATGTGGACTTAAAGGCCTCTATTTTGGTGCTTAGAAACCATTTTAAAATTAGGCTCTTAATTTAAATTGGTAGATAAATGACCTCTGATGAAGAAAAGTGTTATATTAGGGGAAATAAGTATGTAGGGGAAAAAGGAGAGACTGTAAAAGTAAATATGGTATTTTTTCCCTCTGTGGGAAAAAATTTGTAACTATACTAGAGTGAAACATTTATCTATGGAAAAGTCTCACTTGTTCTGAAAAGTTCTTCTTTCTTCTTCATCCATGGATAGGCAGGATAAATGGTAATCAGCACATAAATATATGCTGTCTCTGAAGATATATGTTGTTTTGACGATTTCATATTATTAAGCCACTGGAAAATGGGAAGGTGAACCCTTTTCAATCATACTTAAAATTGTGGCAAAGGAGATTTTCATCTCTATTTCAGAAAAAATAAGGATGAAATGTTCAAATAATACAGTAACAGGATTATAAGAGTCAACATGAGAAAGTCAGGTATATATTGGGCAATTGTGTATGGTTATAGCAAAGGTAATAGGCTTGTGAAAATTAATTTCTGAAGTTGTCTGGGCAACTGAAGCTTATTCAAAGAGATAATCACCCTGATTTAACGGTGGGGCATGTGAATATCTTGTAAATCTTAGGTTTCCTGCAGAAGCCTTTCGGGTTTGCACACAATAGCTCTCAAAGTAAGTCGAAACAAACCATCGTGGGTTTACCCAAATTTCCCCCAAAAGTGGAGTTTAAAGAAATAAAAACAGCTGAAAATATGTGCGGGTACTTGAGATGGTCAGTCATCAACTGACATTTTTATTTTTGTCCGTAATATATATCCCGAGCTGATTGTTGTAGAAATGATGACTGGGAATCAGATGACTGGGAATCAAGTGCCCACATAAGAGGCAACAGACTCAAAAAATCTTTGTGTATTAATCCCCGTAACACCTAATGAAGTATTGGAATAGATGCTTTGTTTTTCTTTTTAATAGATTGAAAAAAAAATGTAAGTGCCAAGGAAATATCTCAAATAAAAGCCAGGGCATCCAAGAACTGGTTGGTGAGAATGTCTCAGTCACTTCCTAAACCTTTTCTTAAAGTTCTTTTTACTCATTAAATCCGATAACTGCAGCATTTTGCTTTCCGATAGCTGTCGGTAGTCGTGGGAATTTGGTCCTCCTGTATTTAAACCTCGCTCCTTTGTAGAGAACTAGAAATATGAGAAGCGTTCTACTTCCGGGTGCTAATTTTAAAAGAATGAAACACATAGTAGATAACTTTGCCAGGGAATCTTGGAAAAGATAATGCAAAGAGGGTGGTGGGTAGGGAGACAGTGAGCCTGTATTTCAAAGCCACACTCAGAGGTGGGAAAGGAGGAGGGATCTGGTGAATCCCACAATGTTTACTTTTCCATGTATGCATGTTTGCGTGCATGTAAGGCACCGTAGTTACCATCCCAGCTGAATTTCCTTAGAGACAAGGGGAAAACACAAGTCAGAGACATATAATAATGCTTTATGTTTAGTACGTAATAATAGTTGTCAAAAATACTAGATCTGGCAGGTAGAAAGATTATTCTGTTTCCCAGGTGGGGAAATACCAGTACCAGAGAGACTGTTACAAACTGTGAAAAAGAAAGAGATTATATTACCTTTTCTTTTTAAGTCCCAAACCTTCATTAAGTCTTTAAAACATTCACGATTAAACCTGCTGAAACCAAGCTCACACAGCATCTGTAGCTGGAAGCGTCTGTTAACCTGAAGTCATTAGATAATTTCAGGTCTGGATTTTTGCACACTGACTATTTCTCTACCTGTGATCATTGCTTTTTTTTCCCTTCTCCCAATGTCTGTGTTAAAATAGTGACCTTCATCAGCCCGTAAACATTTTATTTTCAATATTTGTATAATCTTTCATTTTATAGTTCTTAATGGTAATTTTTGATGTAGTATGTTATGCTATATTTCATTATGGAAAATAGCATCAAATTCCGGTAAAATAAGAAAGGAATTATACCTTTAAGGATTTGGTTTGTTGTTCTCTGAGGCTTTGACAGCCAGGACAACATATTTCACTTTTCACTGAGAGCCGTATGAAGAGATTTAATGGTCTCATGCATTTTAAGTACATTGGCTTTTATATTTTTGAATTCATCCTCTTATGAACTGCAGAATTTATTTACAAGGTTACATACTTCTCTTTGTCTTGTTAATAAGGAGTTCAGTAACCATAACATTTCAGAGGGCAGCCACTGAGACTCTCTTACTAAATGGCCAAATTTCCCAGGGTTGGATTGATTCAACTTTCTAAAATTTCTTTGAGTTGACAGTAATTTGTAGAGGGTATGGAAGTCTGCTTCAGGACAATCTATGATACTTTAAAGGATTAGTCCTGGATATTAAACTTTTTTTTTGAACCTAATCTTTGGCATTGGCTATAGGGCAGGTTTAAGCTATGTTCTTCACAAGCTAATATGGAAGCAAATCTGCACGGTGTAGGCTCCGTACAGTCCTGTGGCAGGACCTTCCTTGAACATACAGCTAGAAATTCCCCAGAGAAAGTTTAGGAGAGAATCAGGATTGCATTTCTTCCTCGTAGACATTATTAGGAACCTTGGGCATTTAAATATTTGGCAAAAAAAAAAGGGGGAGAGATTTAAGAACCCATATTTTTGTAAGATTTTTACCATTTACTTCATCTGATTTCTTCTGAAATGTATGTCAGATCGTAGTTAAAAAATAGTGGCATCAAAAGTGATCTGAACTGTAGCCTTAAATATTTTGTTTAGCCAATTACAACAGAGCTCATTGGTGTATTACTGCTGAATTCATGTGGGTATTTTGACAATAGAGCAGCTGGAGACACAATGTCAGTGTGCAGTCTTGTCTTTGAACAGTGGGCAGCAGTCCTTACAGAGTGGAAAACTCCCCGGAATGTTTGGGTTTTCAGAATGCCCAAAACAAAATAAGAAACTCAGTTATGGCCCCAGTAAGCACATGTTTATATAGGCAAATATAAATAGGAGCACTTCCTTTCAGGAAGATGAACACCATCAACCCATGAGCATTTAGTTAATGTAAGTAAGTGTACCTGATAGGGTCCTATATGGTGAGATTTTGAAGACATTTTTCACAGATGTCTCTAGAATGGAGCTAGTGATACTGTTGGTGCAAGGCCATTAATCTCTGCCTGTGGATAATGAAACTGGAGACATGATGTCAGACTCTGGCAAAACTGAGTAATATTTTTATATGCTACATATAATTTAGAAGATCCAGGGTCATGGGGCCTATTACTTTTAGTTGATGACCCTGATTCCCACTTTATTAAGAAAACGTAAACCATCACAAGAGAATTTGTACAACTTCAGCTGCTTACCTACCAGCATCCACACCCCTATATGAAATCTGCCTTCCTGATACTACAGATGACTGTCTGTGCTCCTATCAAGACTTACATGCCACCTTTTTCCTTAAACCACCTCTTCTTGCCTATTAAAGGCCTTGTTCCAGGTGTTCTCCCCTGAATGATTAGTGTTTTGCTCTCCACTGCACCTTTCCCATAAACATACAAAACATATCCCTTTTTAAAACAAGCAAAAGCACTGTTGACTCTTACTTTCCCTCAGTTATTACCCCCTTTCTGTGTTACTATTCATAGTATTATATGTTCATGCTGCCTCAATGCTTTTGATTCCTCTCCTTCTATTCTCTCTCTTTTTTAACTGAGTGCATTGAAGGACTGATTACATTAGTTTATAATATACATGATAGTAGATCTACATCTTTATATAGTACAGGAAGCTTTCTACTAATTTATTTTTCCTTCACTACACAATTAACCCCTTTTACTTCATTTGCCCTACCCCTCTCCTCCCCCATCTCTTGTGCACTCACTTATTTGCTTTGGTTTGATTTCATTCATTTTTTAAAGTCTATTTTTATTAAATTCAGTTCATTTGTTTGATATCTCTATACACTGCATATGAGCGTTGTCATACGATGCCAGTTTTCTCCTCCTGGCTTATCTCACTAAGCATAATTTCTCTCAGGTCCATCTATTTTGTTGCAAATAGCAGAGCTTCACCTTTTTGATAGTTGCATAATATTCCATTATGACTATATTGCTAGCTTGTCTAAAACCAACTCCCTTCCTTTCCTAACTTGTTCTACTCAAGTCTCCCTCATCTTGGTTTACAGAACTGCTATTTCTATAATTGAAGACCAGAGACTTCCCACATTAAATCCACCAGCGAGTCCTCTTTGTTTTACCTTTATAATACATCCAAAAACCTCACCAGATTTCACCACTCCTGATCCTCCCAGGGAGAATTATACCAAGCAGCCAGAGAGAGCATTTTAAAAGTGACATAAGTGAACTTTTCCATCTAGTTCATTTCTGTCTGAGAAAAAGCCAATTCACAGAGTGGACCCTGTGGATTCTTATTATGTTAAATTTCATCTGTCCACCATTTCTTACTCTGATTCTTACATTAAATTTCATCTATCCACCATTTCCCCATTCCCCACCTTGTTCTCAGCCATGCTGGTCTGTTTGTTGTTTCTTCTGAAAAAAGCAACACTCATCTATAGGACCTTTGCACTGCCTGGATCAGGGCTCACACCATTCTTTAAGACTCGTCCAGATATTTTCCCACTGGGAGTATGACTGCCTCCATTTAAAACTGCAGTATGCCACCCACCCCACCTTTTTTTTTAAGGAAAGTTTCAGGCAGGAATGAAGGCAAGTAGGCTGGAAGAGAGAGGAAGAAACATTAATGTATTTAGTTGTTTATCTTGGTTGTCTCCACTCCTGGCCCAGGTCATCTATCCACATCCTTAAGATATTTATAGGCCATGTCCACCAGAGGCACGGACATAACCACTAAACCACCAGAGTATGCCAGCCTCCCCTAATCTTGATCTCTCTTTCCCATCTTGTCTTCTTTTCAAAATGTGTTAATGTATTGTGCTGCTCTATTTATGCTCTCTAACTCCTCTGGAATCGAAACTCCACGAAGGTTGGGGGCTAATTGTTTTGTTTTGTTTTTTCCATTGATACATCCCCAGCATCTGAAACAAGGCCTAGTACACAGTGAAAGATCAGTCAACTTTTCTAGAATGAATTAATCCAGTGATCCATGAATGATGATGCATTTTTAATGGGAAGGGTGTCTTTCTGGATGTCACATGCTATCTTTGTTGTCAGCGGATGTCAGAGTCGAAGACAGAGTCATGGTACTAATACTAAGACAGAACTACAATAGCTGTTGACTATTAGAGTTTTAAACGAAATGGTGTAAGTTCTTGTCAAACTGTTCATTCAGCCATGGGAGCAGACTTACAGGAGTCTATTGGGACTGATTTACTTTTTATCTTATTAGGTGTTGTGACAGTACTATTTTAAGGTTACCTTGTTTGTCTCTTTATCAGGAACCATTATAAAACATGGTTAAGACAGAATTAAGTAGAGGAAAGGATGTCTGAATCAGGAGAAAGAGAATCCATGGGATGAGCGCAGTTTGGTCGTGTGGATTCCCATTTTGGAAAGTAGTAAAATAGGGCAAGTAGACTCAGTGTGTTGTGAGAAATAATGACAAGGTGACTGACAAGAATTTTTCAATTGGCCAATTAGATATAGTATTTCTCTGCTCACTAGGTAGTCAGGCTGTGTCAAAGAATAGACTTTGACGTGGTTAAAAGGCAGCTAAGTACCAGGGCAAGAAACCATTGCCTGATTCCAAGTCACTAAGAACAGACAGCATGGATGAAGGTTCA
>RJWH01000499.1:464355-510918 GCA_004363575.1 Solenodon paradoxus
TACCGGAGGGTCACTGTTTAAATAGATGAAAGGACTATAGATCAAGGAGGAAAAGATAGGCCCTCAGCAGGCAACTACCAGCACAGGCTGAGGGCACTTTATCTTTAGTTAAAGATAGTGTTCCAGGCCTGAGGCCTATTCTGATGAGGTCTGTGGGGAATGTGTGTGTGGTGAGGGAAGGGTCTACCCACCCCTCCCTCATTGGATACATGAATTTTTAATTCATGAGCCTTAAAGTGTTAATGAAGATTGTTTCAAGTCCTGGGGTGGCACTCCTCACCAGTTCTCTCCCGTTGAAGAAAGGAAAGTCTGATGGGATCTAGGCCTGGGTATATGAAATAAGATGGACTTCATCACCCCGCTTCTGTGGAGGCCCTGAGAATCCAGAGGAGCGTCAAAACAGTTACTAGGGAAGAGTATTTTCTCGACAAGGTATTCTTCATGTTGGAGTGGTAAGGAAACATGCTCTGAAACATTTCTTTAGAAACAAAGGGTTATAATATCACTGTGACCTTAAAGCTGAGATTCTAAAAATATAGACCCTATTATCTGTTTATATCTTTCAACTATAGTTTCACTACAGTTGTCTTTTTTTTTTTTAACCAAGGCTAATTTAGTAAAACAAAGAATAGAGTGGGCATAATATACTCTTAAATACCTAGAATGACAGATGGCTGTAAACCAGAAGCTTGAGAACAGTTAACATTCTGCTGCAAGTGGAGGAAAAGTTATGATTTGCTCTTGGACTGTATAGCTAAAGCTATTTTATAATTATCTCCCTGACATTCCCACCACCGCCACACTACCCCCTTTCAAGATTTTATCATGTGTCTTCTGAGGATTCTTAGGTCCACTGGAGAAAAAAAGAGCAAAGTTAGAAGTATGTGAGGATGGTACCTTGCTGTAAGAGGTAATGTATAATAAATATAATCACAGTATTGTATCTTACAAAGATATGCATTTAAGATAGTTTTAAACTTTATTAAGTTTTGAGTGCCAATTAAGTAATATTTGTCAAACATATCTCAAGAATAAAAATAATGAAAAAAGAACACCAGCTTAAAAAGAACATTAACAATATATCAACCCAATCCTGCTCCTTTCTCTCATCATAGAAATGCTGAGTTTTTATGTTTATTTTGTTGATTTTGTCTACAGTATTCACTGAATACATTGTAATCCTAACAATATACTTGGTTTTTCATGGTGATGGGGGAAAGGATGAATTGGTTTACTTTTCCTTTGCTCTTCATGTTGTGAGTGAGGAGGACCAGAGTTGGAGATCTTATATTAGATTCGCCTACTCAGGGAAGCCCAGTATTTAATATCTGATCCCAAGGTCCCTGCCTCGTTCAAGAAAACCGAAACTCTCATTCCTTAGGCCTTCATGATAAAAGTTGGTGCACTTATATTTGGAGTTCTCTTATTCCTTCCTTGCTTATGAGTTCATCGATACAGTTCAAAGTATTTACGCACCATTTTTCGCTGTTTTCACCTGAACCCTCTTTCGGGAAACTTGGCGATACTTTTGGAAAAGGAAAATCCTGTTTCTTAGTTTCCAGTTTTCAAAAATTCACAGGTTTTTTCTTTTTTTCTCTTGTGCTTCCTTATCCTATAAGCTATGTTGTCCTGGAAGAAACTGATTTTGATTGCATGCCAATTCCTTTTTTTTCTTCTACTTCATTTTGTTGGCCTCTCTCTTTTTCAATAACTGCATAGTAATTTGACAAAATATATGTAAATAGCTGATTACATTACTTAACTCATTGGAGATTATTTTTCTCATTGGGATGCACCTGGGCATGAAGTAATATAAATACATTTAAAAATGAAATTATCATTTTGTTGAGGGTTTGGGTGTCTGTGTTTACATGTGTGTATGTATTTTCTACTAGGCTGCTGCACTGAATAATAATGAAGATCCCAGCCGGAATTTCTTGAGACTGTTTAATGGATATGTTTACAGTGGCGTGGAAACTTTGGGAAAGGAACTCTTCATGTTCTTTGGGCCACGAGCTTTATGGTGAGATAAACCTGCATGATACAGCGTATTTCTCCGTGTGTAAAGATGGGTAGAGGGCTTTTCTTGCCGATTGTCGGGTGTCACGTTTAATCACATAGAAAGCACTCTATTTTGAAGAGAGCTCTGATGCAAGAGGTGGAGATCCTATCACAGAAAGCAATAAGTGCAAGAAGAATAGATGATGATGTCATTGTTACTTGGAGGTTTAGTCCATTTATTTCTTTTTAAAAAAATGTATAAGCTCAGAGGACTCCCAGAGAGGTCTGAGAGCAGTATAATTCTGTTTTGCTCTTTCCCAAACTCCTACTTGGGATTTTCTTCTTTTCTCCTCTTTTTTTTTTTTTTTTTCACCAAATGTTTATTGTATTTAGTGAATCAATGTCTTTTCATTTATGACAGCTGCTAGTTCGATTTTAATGTATCTCTAGATTTATAGATTTTTTTTTTTTTCGTTCTCTGAAGCCTTGAACAGAATTTGGAATCTTATTCACAAATTTTGCACAGAAATAACAGGCCCTCCATCACTTCAGAGTTCTTATGGAAATTCATGTCAATATGTCGGCAAGGAGAAGACTCAATCTTCTTCCTTGGTTGACTGGTTAAAAAAAAAATTCCCTAATGTGTGTCTTTGCCAAACTTTGTTTAATGTTTGCAGGAAAATAAAAAGGTCTAAGGATTAGTGTATCAGTGAAGTCTCTGTCTGTCTTCTGAGTCTGCTTTAAGGTATTGCAAACTCTGAAGATTGATATTATGTCTTCAAAAATTTTTCAGTGTTTAAGATCTTGAACAACTTCAGTTTTCTTAAAAGAAAACTCCTGTTACTGGACCCTGTGCTTCCAACTGAAGATGAATCATGGTCACGAAGAGATAATATGATTATTTGTTGCACCTCATCCTCAACCTGTTTAGGGTTTGTGTAATTGCTTTTCCTTTGATGTGTTCTCTCTCTGTTGTCAGCAGCTCCCGTCCTTGGACAACTTTGTCACTTGATGGTTTTCTCTTAGTCAGGAATTGATAACATCAGCATATGCCTACCGGTTCTATGGTAATGATCGACTGCAGGCTACATTATTGTGGTAGTAGATTTATGTGATCGAAAACTTCTAGCTCTGAACAGAGGACACGATGGGATCCATGTAAGATAGTTGAAAACATTGACATGTTATTGATTCTCCAGGGTTAAGTATAGATTTATTTCTGTAGGATGAGAGAGGTTTTTATCAAGTGTTCCTCACTAGACCGATAAGGAGGAAATCATTTCTCAGTGCTGAGCTGTCAGGATGTGTTCCATGGAGTTCTAAACAGGGGCAGTCAGTTTCCCAACTAAGTGACCTCGTGTTATCGCTGGAGGACACGTAACGTATCTCAGTATAAGGGTAGCAGAAATTGTAGTGACTTGTTTCCTTTCAATTTACTACAGCCTTAACAACTACCTAATTTGACAATTTCAAGGTCAGTGGCCTATCAGCTCTTTGAATATGAAGATGAGCAACCAAACATCACCTGTATCCCATCACAATTTAACTTAAGTATGAAACTGCACTGCCGACCTTTGTTTCTTAGGAGAACGGATGACTCTGTCAAAGAAACATGATCTTTGCGAATGCTATAGGGCTGTGAGCATGAGATAGAAATGTAATCCTCAGTTTTGACTTCCCGTTTTCTAGTCACTGTGCTGGTCTGCATTTTAGACGTCTGTAGAAACATGCTTAATGATTTCTTAGAGTTTTCCCTTAATATGAAGCTTTTTGCCATCACAATTGCCCATGCGTTTTCGTGCCTCTTACAGGGCATGAATATTCCTGGGACTTAGTTGTTAATGAAAGCAGAAGAGAATATGCTATATAAAAACCCACACTTAACAGAAGAGCACTCGATTGCAACTAGCTGACCTCCATTAAAGTGTGCACGTGTGTGCACACACACACTTACACGGCTGAGCCCTAGTGGATCTGGAAACTCCACTCCCTCTCCAAAAGCTGTTCAACCCCCGAGAAGCCCAGACCGGCCAAACTACAAAGATCTGCGGACCACGGCTGGACCCCAGAGTCAGGTTTACATCTAAAACCCAGGAGCGCTGGCGTTCCTGGGACCCTATTTACTTCCCTTTGGGAGGACTGTGGTGACCTCCCAGGCAGGTAGCCGGTTACTGGGCTCCGCATGGAGTGGGTGGGTGGGGGCTTTGAGAGTCACTGGACCCTGACTTCCCTGCCTGGACTCCCCGCAAACACTGCATCTGCCAGGCCAGGGGGTCGGGCAGAGAAGGCCCCGCTCCCCTCCCGGCGAGTGTGCAGAGGGGAGGTGTGTGAGCTGAGCGGGGCTCCCGGGTCTGTGCTGTGGCTGCTGCACCCACTTCCACACCTCAGGAGTCGCCTTCTTATTTCTGAGAAACTTGGCAGTAGAAATCAAATTTCCTTTAATATATTACACGTGTATGTACCCACTCGTGTGAATCTATGTACTTTGAGGGGATCTATTTTTGCTCCTTCGGGAAGCACTTTTCGCTCAGGAGTCTGACCTGCTGCTTTTGTGTACTGGGTCCAATTCCTGACAGACACCTTCTATCCCTTGTTTAGGGAAGGTGCTTTTCCTGGGAGATACTAAGCCTGGTGATTGCTTTTTCTCCCTTTTGATTGAATGAACAGAAACGGGAGACTTCTGAATGTTAACCAAAAAATTAAAAAAAAACCCACACTTAAGAAAGACACAAATTAAAGAGTGACTGTTTCTATTACTAAAGGTGTATCAGAGTGCTCAAGTGCCTGTAACGGTGCCACAGAGCTCTAAACATTATTTGGTATACATTTCTTTTAGCAGCTCAGTTGTGGTGGAATGTGTGATTAATAACTATACTATTCTGACCACTTTACGAAAGCTCCTTTTTAATGGTTTAATAAATGTAACAAATAGTTATTAGCACAAACTGAGCAGTAATGAGCAAACAAGAAAATATTTCTGCATTCACGATTCCACTACAAAATATTATCTCTATTAGCTTTGCATATATTGTCAGTCCTGTGTGTGCGTGATCAGTAAGTGTTCACCCAGACACACCCACCCTGCAAGCTGCCATTTTCAGTCTAAGTGTGCACAGCTGTTACATCTTGGATAATAAGTAAAGGATATATTTTTTTAATGAATATTTCTTTCCAAAGCATTTTGCTATTTCTATTTTGTGATTTATATGACTCAGATTGTTTGTAATTATCCTGAGCTATCACCAACGATATCTGAAATCTTTTGGAGGCTGTGCCATGTTAGAACAGCTTCGTACATTATTGACTTTGTAATTTATGGGAGTTTGAGTGATACGATTCTCTAAACAGATAGGCAAGAGGTAATACAGCAGTTCTTCGTGTGCTAAGTTTTTAGGGAATCCATCATCTGCTACTTATGGAAGCTTTTTATATCTTAGACAAATGTTTTGCAATCTATCACATATGAGAAAAAAGTGCAATAAAAATTCTTAACTAAATTATACACTTTATAATCATACATACCTAATGTTGATCTAATATTCCCAGTCTTTTGGGGAAAGCATTCCTTCTGGAAACTGACCATCTGGCCTCAATCGCCACAAGAGTTCATGGTGATTTTTGTGTGATCTTATTTAGCTTGAGCTTTCATACACAGTTGATTGAGTTAGCCTGAGTTCTTATGTGAGACTTTCTAACTGGGAACTGAGAAGTGTGAGGCCCTCTGTGATGTGTCTTGAAACTTGCTGGTACCATGTTACTGGCTTGTCTAGAAAGACAGTATAAGCAGTAAAGCAAAAGACCAGTCAACTCGGAGCAGAAGAGAATCCCAAAGGCATTTTAGTCCCTTTTGCCATCTGGTCCTGACATCCAGGTACATTTCTGCCTCTCCTGCAATCTTACTCTTTAACCCTCCTGATGATTCCAGGAACTACTAAGTATTCCTTGATGCCTAAATCTTTTCCAGTTGAATCTCTGTCACTTGCAATCTAATAAGATTCACCATTAAAGTAACCTACAAGTTGCTTTATTTAGAAACATAAACGTTGAATTTTTGAAATGGTTTAAAAAGTATAAAGTATAAAGGAAGGTATGAATACCATCCATAATTATACAAAAAGCCAAAGCCACTCTTAACAATCTTTGTTAATATTATCAGCAAAATTTAAATTGTACATATACCATATAGTCACACATAGCCTATATTCATATGCATGAATTATTTATATAATTGTTATATAAATGAGAATTTGCCTTTACATTTGACTACATAATATACATATCGCTGGTCAGTATCAACGTCTGTCTATTATTTTTAAAGTGTGCAGTATTCTCCAATATGGCTGTATCATCTTTTTTTTTAATAGAATTAAATTATTTTTTCTTTTTAAAGGAGAGGCAGGCAGGAATGAAGGTGAGTGGACAGGCAGACAGGAAGAGAGTGTAGGAATAAGCATTTTATTTTGTTTTTATTTGGTTGTTCACACTGGTTGCTTTCCCCCCAGACCCAGGGCTCAACCCAGAGTATGTGGGCTGTGCTTCTTTGGAAGCCGTTGACCTAATTGCTACTCCACCGGGGTGTGTCATATCACTGCTTAATCACCATCTAGTTATTAGCATTTTCTCCTATTTTTAATTCTAAAAAAAACTCTACAGTTACCATCCTTGATCACATATCTTTTATACCATTTTGATACTTTCTTAGGATAAATTCCTAAATGTAGGTCTGTTGGGTCTTGTTGCTGGTCCTTTTTCAAATCCATTTCAAAGGCATGCAGAAATCTGCAGCTGACTACTCCTGGGCGGCTGGCCTTGACTCTGATTATATTGTGTTTACCCAGACCTCTCTGCGAGATCATAAAGACCCCAAAATAGTTAACATGAAATATATGTGCAGCGCTATAACGCTTGTTATAAGCTGGAGAGTTTATCATCGCAGAATCACCTGCCATGGTTTTCTCAGTATTTTAATTTTTTAATTTATTTTAAACTACCTGGCACACCCTAGTAGCCTAGTGGTTAAATCTGCCACATAGTCTGCATACATCCCAAGGACCAGGGTTTGTGACTCAGGACCAGGGGGAACAACCAAGATGAACAACTAAATAAAAGTAAGTAAAGTGCTTCTTCCTCCCCTCTCTTCCTGCCTGCCTGTGTACTCAGCTTCTTTCCTGCCTGTACCTTTCCTTAAAAGAAAAAAACTCGTCGTTCTAACATCGGGGCCATATTTGGTGTGACTGTTGATTGCTCTAGCTCTTGACATTGTTTTATTTTAATCTTAATTTTTTAATGTTGTCCTAATTTTTTGAATCCAGATTTAGTGTTTAGAACAATAAAAACTGAGTTAAATAATATTTAATGACAGATATAGCAATGCCTTTTCTATCAGACCGTTAGTGTAGGGATTCAGTGAGTCTCAGTAAGAAGTTGAGTTAGGTTTTGGCTTTGTTGTATTATATTTGCTTTCAGTGCACCAGTGACTTTAGAAACTCCAGCTGCTGCATTACCAAAAGCAATTCAATGCAGCCTTTAATCAAAATCCCAACAGCATTCTTCATAGAAATAGAACCAAAAAAATCACAAAATTTAATTCAAATTATAAAAGCCTGAATAACAAAATGACCCTGAGAAAAAGGAATAAAATTAGAGGTATCACACTCCTTGATTTCAAGCAAAATAATCAAAACAGCATGGTACCGGATTGAAAACAGCATACAAATCAATGAGACAGAATTAAGAGCCCAGATATAAACCCACACACTTATGGACTATCTAAAATATATAAAGAACTCATAGAATTCAGCAACAAAACCCAAATAATCCTATTAAAGCAGGCAGAGGATTTGAATAGACACTTCTCCAGAGAAACCATCCAGATGGCCAACAGGCAGAGGAAAAGATGTTTATCTCTTCTTCCCAGGGAAACGCAAGCCAGGACAACAGCGAGATACCACCTCACAGGGTGAAAATTGCTGTTACTCGAAAGTCAAGAAACAGCAGCGCCTTCTGTGGCTCAGGTGACTAAGGCACAGACTATGAAAGCCGTGACCCAGGTTTGAGACCCAGGCCTGGGGCAGGATAAGGGGGTGCTCCAAAAAAAAACAGGCAAGT
Organism: Solenodon paradoxus; assembly: GCA_004363575.1. Taxonomy (NCBI): domain Eukaryota; kingdom Metazoa; phylum Chordata; class Mammalia; order Eulipotyphla; family Solenodontidae; genus Solenodon; species Solenodon paradoxus. The sequence continues at coordinate 472,465 of RJWH01000499.1, forward strand.
ATTAACAAGGGTGTGAGGACAGGGAACCCTCCTTATACACCAGTGTTGGGAGTATATATTGTATGGCTATTAGGAAAAACAGTATAGAGACTCCTCAAAACTTTTAAATTTAAAATGGAAATTCCATATGGTTCCATTTTCCCATTCTGGATACACACACACACACGTAGATAGAGAGACATATGTGCGTATGTATGTATGTATATATACACACACATGGAAAAAAAGATGAAATCCTGCCATTTGTAACAGTGTGGATAGACCTAGAAGGGATTATGTTTAGTGAGATGTCACATGAGGAAATACAAATACCACATGGAAAGAGAAAATCTTTTAGACTATAAGACCAAATTTGTGGTTACCAGAAGGGAAGAGGGGTGGGCTAATGCGGTAAAAAGTATCAGTGATATGGTAAGAACAGAATAGGACTTTCCGTGGTGAGCTTATGGTAATATATGCAGATGTTGACTTACGATGCACATCTAAAACTTTCAGAGCATCATAATACAATATTCAGTAAAACACAGTTTTAACAAAATCCCTCTGCCTCCTGCTGCTACTTTATGCCCAATGTATGGCCTAGGGGGCTGGGACTGGAGGCTCTGTCTCCCATCAACTTGAATTTCAGCAGACCCTGCACATTCATGTCCTGATAAAGACTGTTACACTCCTGCCCCTTCCCAGTGGTAGATGACTATTGCCTGTTATTCAGTGAAAGGCTTATGCTAAGAAAAATGGAGGTACTTCTTTCATCTAGACCAGTCATAATCTTAAGCCTGCCTGGTGCACATGAATGTCAGATTTGTCTTTCTTTCAGGGCTACTTGCACTCTCCTCCCACGGCATCCAAATCCTTCCTTCTTCATATATGTGGTCCTGGGTTAGAGAGTTTCCTCACTCCCAGAGGGAACAGATGTCTCTTCATATCATTGCAGAATTCCATGGCAAAATGGAGTCCCTACTGCCTTCAGAGGGTCAGAGATCTGCTTCTGCGGATCCTCAGCAATACACCTAGAACAGGGCCTGGTGGTGGAAGGGTTCCTTGCCCCCTCAAGCACACACTGATGGTCCTTGTTACTCCGTGCAAGACTGTGCAGGCAAAGAAAGTTTCCTGTGATTTGGCACCAATGGATTTTTGTTTGTACCTCTCCCTGGGCTACAGCAGTTTAAGACTTTTAAAGACTTTTGCTTCATATGGGAGAAGGATTTGAGAAGTAAGCAGGGTGTCATGCAGATGGGCCATGCCACCAAGGGTGACTTTTCGAGTCTCCTGCCATTGACTGACTAGTGTCTTGTGTGACACTAACTGGTGCCTGCCCTGGGAAAGTGTTCAGAATTGAGAGCAATCCTGTCTTTTCTCTAGAATTTCTGAAATTCAAAGCTGTCCAAGAGGCCACAGTCAGTGTTTACAAGTTTGTTAAAATTTTTAGCTGTTTTCTTCTGCCCATGTTTTATGGTGACCACCTTTCTCCTGGGCTGTGCCACAGGCATGTGTCTCTCCATGGAGGAGCTTATCCTCTTTGGAATTTAGCTCATTTGGTTGCCTACAACCTCATGGCTCTGATGGATTCAAGGAAATTTATGATTTTGTGAATAAGGTGTGTATTTTCTCCTCATTAGAGTGAGAGCTAATCACTTTCAACCTATTACCAAAGTAAACTATCTTTTTTCCTTTTTAACATGGTTAAAATTTACCTTTTTACAATAATATTCTTGTGTTTTACAATTGTCACATTAAAGTATTTGACACTGTGTTATTCTTGGGCACTTTTGACCACGATAATCATTTTCTTTAGTAGTTGTCTTATTATCAATATGTAACTGTAATTTCCATTAACCCTTGACAATACCATGCTATTTATAGTTGCTTCGAAGTGTTCTGATTTTTCTGAATGCGATAGCCTGGAAGAAGGTGGCTGATGAAAAATAATATCCAGTTTTAATTATTGATTTGTTTTAGGCAGGTATTTCTGGCTAGAGAAATGTCCTTAGTATCAATTCAGTTTTTAATTTGAACATAATTCCTACTTCAAAATTTGGTTGCAAATGATGTAAGCCTAACTCAACTAAGTTCAATAATTATAAGAATATGGTGTATCTCTTGAAAACGAAAGGTAATGCTGTCAGGAAGCAAAGACTAAAAGCTATTAAATTCTAATCCTCTTCATTTCTTGACTCTTTTCCTCACTGGATTCTAAAATAATCACCCCCTCTGCATACAGGTCTCTTGACTTCTCTGGTGCCCATTTTGGGAAATATTCCTACAGACAGCTTCCGTTTTAGTTATCTCTCCTGTTACTAATAAGAAGTTGACTTCTGTCTCATATCCCTAAATTTGTCTGATCTATCCAGTTTGGATACTGACGGCTCCAGCTTGACTTAGGTGTCCATCCTGAGTCAGTGGTGTCAGAAGGCATCTAAAGACAAGTCAGAGACCACTCACATTAGGACTTCATGCCCAGCATTGGCAGGGAGAGTCCTATGATGCAGAGTGAATGTTCTCAGGGAGCCAATTAGACTAGAGGTGGAGAGAGCTTGAGAAAACCAAGAGAGTGCTAAGGATCTAATAAAATGTTCCTAAACAAGATTGGTGGTAATGAGGAATCTTGAAAAGTAAATCTAACTCTTGAAGGTAAACATAATGTGGACCCAGATCCCAATCTATACGAGGTCAGTATGACAAATGCTAGAACACTGGAGGGTTTTAGTGTGTCTCAAGAAGTTTCATGATACCACTCTTTTTCTTAGTTTAAGATAAAAGATACCTAGCATTAAACATAAAATCTGTTGGTTGATTAGGGCTCAGTTAAAATATTTACTTCTCTAATAAAAATAAAATATGATTTGTGTGCGCGTTTTCCCTAAATTGAATAGATTCATTAACACCAAAACAAGGCATGCACATTTGATTCAGGGTTCCTATTGGGGTTACTTCTGCGTTTAACTTGGGTCTTAACCTTTCTGGTGTGCTGGTGTGTGAGTGTGTGTGTGTGTGTGTGTGTGTGTGTGTGTGTGTAGTTTCATTATAGAAAGTGATTTAGACTCCGTTTTATGAGCCATGCAGCTTAAAAGATTTTAGATATGATGGCTTCTGGGCATGACAGTTGTACACCTTTCACTGGGGTTGAGCCTCCATAAGCTAAATTATGAGGCACTTACAGGCACACATTCTTCCTGTCAAGAACTATGGGGCATGTAAAATGCATTTATGATTGATAGGAGGGCACCTGGAGTTTAAAACCCACATTTTTGAAGTTAGACTGGTTAACCTTGTACAATACTATAACTTGATGCTTTGGAATTAGAAGCACAGAGGAATAACATTTGCTGCCGAAAGAGCCATATTTATTCACTCAACAAAACGATGAGGAGAAGGATTTGAAAGGCAGAACACAACATTTTATTTGAGAATCATTTTTGATCTTCATCAACAGAGGTCTCACAAAATCACTTCTTTTTCCTGTTTTTTTGTCGGACATGCTAATCAATTAAATAAAAACTAAAAGTTCATGCATTTTTTATCATTGCATTGTGGCTTTCAAGTTAACGATAAATATTTATAAATCCCCTCATCCCAATACACATGAAGGTAGAGGAAAACTAAAGAAATGGAAGAAATAACATTTTGACTCAACTTTCTATTTTTTTAACTATGTAAGATTTTGCAAAAATTCTGTCACTGGGTAATCCAAAACAGAGGAGAAGAAAAGAATGTCTTAAACTGCAGGTATTATTTTAGAATAGGTAAATGTTTCTAATCGATCGTAGTTAGAAATAAGGAGTTTGAACATTAGTGGCTTTGTAGAATTTGTAAAACCAAAAACTGTAGGCAATTTAAATTGAGTTTTATCTCATCCCAAGCCTTTGAATCTGAGAAAATACTGAGAGACATGTCACTGTGAATAAAATATACTTCATCTGACAAGAAAAGAACAGGGGTCTGTTGTCTTGGGCTTATTGTCAGGGTCTTATTTCTCTTGGAATTTATTTTATACATGGGTGAAAAACTATCACACAGCTTCTTGTTTTGTAAGGATACAAAAGCTTTAACAAGAAATATATAACATTAACCACTGTTTTCTGTTCTTTACAAATACCTATCCTGACTAGTACTTGTTTACTTATAAGCCAAAAAGTGAAGTGAAGAGACAAAATATTGACAAATGAGATACTTTCAGACACTCGTAAATGGGTTCGAATTTGTTTCAGGATTCATTTTGGAATGAAAGGCTCCGTCATGATTAATCCACTTGAGTATGAAAATAAAAATGGAGTTCCTCCTGTTTTTGAAGTGCAGCTCACCAAAGATTTGATTTGTTTCTTTGACGCATCCATAGAACTCAGGTAAAAAAATAAAATAAAAGTACCTCAGCTACAAAACTACTGAGTTGGATCTGGAGTTTGGTTGGGGATATCACATGGTAGACTGAACGAGTGAATGAGTGAATGAATGAATGGATGAATGAACAAATGAAAACGTAGTTTACAATTGATAAAACCCCTTTTTTTTGAGGCTTTTCAAATCCCAAAGTAATATTGTGAATCCCAGTACCCATTGTACGGATTGAACAATGACCCACAAACAGCCATTTTATTCACCTCTGCCTATATAAAACCTCATTTTTAAAGAGCCTTCAAATAATATTTTTTTGTTTGGGTCCTTATTGTTTGATAATACAACACCTATACCCTGATTAACATAAGGTATCAAAACTCATTTTAAATGACACTTGGTGAAATTGTAACCAGACCTATGATAATGCGGTTTATATTTCTTCCTATAGAAACTCGACAGAAAGCCAACAGAGAATAAGAATGATGGAGGAATTAGATGTATGTTCACCTAAATTTAGTTTCTCAAGAGCAGAAAGTGAAGTTCAAAAGCAGAAAGGACGGATGCTATGTGATGTCTTAATGAATCAGAAAGTGTTGCCTGGGGTCGGGAATATCATCAAAAATGAAGCTCTCTTTGACAGTGGTCTACACCCTGCTGTTAAAGTACGTTAATGGATATTTTTAAATGCTTTCTATATTTTTAAATACTATTCAGGGACCAACAGGGAATATTCAAATCTGTGTTATAGGAACCCAGTCTCCCCAACAAACTTCCAGTGTCCTCCTCCCAGTCTGCATGCCAACTTCCTCAATGAAGCCAATCCTGACCACTCTATTTGAAATTGCTGTCTATCCCTTCCTCCCACTTCATAGTCTCAGTAGGTCCATAGTCTGCTTTGCTTACTTTTTCCTTCATATCATTTATCCCTTTCCACAGCCTAATATTCGCTTGCTATATTATCATTTAAAATCTGCCACCTCCTGTGAGAATGTTCTCTCTTGCAAAGAAGGTGTCTGCTGTGTTCACTGATGCTTCCAGGCATCTAGAAATCAGTGTCTGGCACACAATAGACATTCAGGAAATATTTGTTGAAGGTACAAATGAACTAAGCTTACAACTTGTTTTTTGTGTCTGACATATTAAATTCACAGTCTATACCCACTCATATATGCTTACGTAAAACTATTTGAAATATTAGAAAATTCTGTTTTAGTGGAAGGATGAATGTGGAGGTCAGGTAGTGGGGAGAAAGGAATCTGATCAGTGAAGAAATGGAAATAAAATTTAAAATATGTGTGAAAAATAACTTAGATCGAAGCGAAGGAAAAATATTAGACTGCTAACTGGGACAAGGATGGGTTTTGTTTTGGGGGTTTTTGTTCTTCAACTGCAGAGACTTGACTTTATTATTTGAGAAAAGAGAAAAACTGGTAGAGGTAAAAATGGTAGAAAAGAGAATAGTGATTAATAGCACAAAATTGTGAGCAGGTCAAAGGGTTAGATCCCAAACTTAGATAGAAGGAAAAGTATATTTCAATTTCAGGTGACAAAAACCTACATTTTGAATTTGATCTATATCCAAATATCTCTGTTAGCTAAATCATTTTTCATAAAGCTAAAGCTACTAATTAATTTTGTGCAGCTATTTCCTAGTTTCTATAAAGTTCAACTCAGTAGGCACTATGTTTGAGAAGAAACCAATTAATAATGATGGTTCCAGATTTGGTTCTGTTTTTGACACTTGGGACACTTTTAGTCAAATTTCTGTAAAATGTGAATAATGAAATATAATTTTCACAAGAATGAGCTTTTTAAAATCACTAGACCTTAGTGGAAATTGTTTCTGAAGAACAAAAAACAAAACCCAGGGTATTACTGTTATCTGTGATAAACTGAGAATCTAATTTTTAGCCACACATCCAGCCAGTTTAAACCTATCTAGTAAAATTCATTTGCCCATATATCCCAAAATAATGGATTCCTGAGGTTTATAGCTATTATCCACCTAAAAGCAGGTGCACGATTATTGAAAAAATACAGTCCTAACATTTCAAGATGTGACTGATAAGTAGGTAAGATATGATAAGGAATAAATGAGTTTTAGAAGATTGTGTATTTTAAATTTTAATTTAATAATTGAAGATGTATGTTATCTCTTTAGAATAAGTCTGGTGATTATATGATTTTAGATTTGTATGGTCACTGATAAATTTCTATTATATATAGATATATGTATATATTCATATAATACGACGAGGGTAAATATCAGATTTCTTTTGGATTTGCACTTGAAAATCACATATGCCAAATGATAATTAATTCTGTAAGGGTAACACTGAGATACATGCCATGCCGTGTCACAAAAAAGTTCTTTGGAAAAGACCATTTCTGAGTTCTTCCATGTGTTAATAAGCACTTAGATATTAATGCATGTATATAAATTCATGACTTTTTAAAGCTCGATACTGACCCTGATGATCGTCTGCTCTTGTGCCTATTTTTCCTTCCTTCCTTCTTTCTGTTTTTTTTTTTTTTTTTTTTTTTTGCTTGAGTTTTGCAAATCCAACAAGAATTCTGAAGGTGGCTGTTAGGTAATGCTGGACCTTTGAAGATATTTGATACAGAATAGATATTCAATAAATAATTGAAATAAGAATTAAAATATATAAGTAAGAAAGGTATGTCTTATCTGTAGTATTAAAAGATCATGACAGTAAATAATTTTATGAAATATAGGACCCTAGAAGATAGACATATATTTTAAATCTATTTACAGTTTTCTTAGAAGTGATAACAGCAATTTTTTTTCTACAGTAATGAACAAATTATGAAATTATTTCTCGGTGGTTTTCTGTTTTCAGGTTTGTCAGTTAACAGATGAACAGACCCATCACCTTGTGAAAAAGGTACATGATTTCAGCATTCTTTTTTACAGGGTAAGAGCGAAAAAAATTTGACTACATAAAATGTCAATTTCTATTTCAATTGCACCAAAAATATTAAAGCTGTACATAGCCATCTAGTGGTAAGAGTATAGAGATACAATAAGGGAGAGTGATATGTTGGACATAATAAACATCTTAAAATTTTAGGTCAAGGTTCAGTCTAAACTTGTCTGTAATTATATAAATTATCTTTATACTATCTTGGGGAATAACCATGTTAGTATTTTACTTAGATTTTGTTCTATTTTTGGACATAAAAGCAAAATATAGGGGGCCTAGACCGCGACACAATACTTTGAGATAAATAGACCTTAATTCAATCAGATTTTGCTACTTACTAAATGTGTAGTTCAGATTACTTACATAACTTACTTGTTTCTTCTTCTATAAATGGTATATTTCCTTATCTACTGCAAAGACATTTTTCTTCTTTCAAGGAAAGGTGCAGGCAGGAATGAAGGTGAGTAGGCAGACAGGCAGGTAGGCAGGAAGAGAGGAGGAAGCAGCATTTTGTTTTATTTGTCTTTAGTATTCACACTGTTTATTCCCCCTGGAGCAGGACTTGAACCCAGTGGTGTGTGGTCTTTGCTCTTTGGAGGCGAATGTGCTAGCCACTACTCCACCAGGGTGTGCCCACAGACTTTTCTGAGAATGAAATTAGTATTTACTAAGCTAAATGCTTTAAAAGTTGTATATATGCGTCTCCCTACACATACGTATTTTAGAGTTTAATATATATTTTTTATCTTTTAATTATTGCTATTAATCTCTTTTGTCACAATGTTGCATTCATTTTTGAATATTGACATTACATCTCAGTCTATATTTGACACCACACCCTCCACCAGACATCCTGTGCCCTTTACCCCGACCTTTCCCCTCTCTCCCTCCCTCCCTGCTCCCAGTACACTGGCCGTCGTCATCCTGTGTCCTGAGAGTTTTTGCTGGAGTTTATCTATGTACTTATTTCATTTCATTATATGCTACAAATACGTGAAACCATCCTGTATTTCTCTTTGTTTCTGACTTATTTCACTTAACATGATGGGATCCTGTTAAGTGAAATAAGACTTTTTATCTTTTAAACAAAGTATCTTCAATGTTGTTTTCCCTCCACATTCCACTTTCTATATGCAAAATGTTTATTTTTACCACATTCAGAAAAACAGGTATTGTGGGATTCCTCATTATTGGCCTAAACTATTAATGAACCATTTGCTTTGCATGTTTGCTTTAGTATTGGTGGCTATTTTAACATTAGATCTACTCCCTTATTTTTTCAAGGAAAGATAATGATAGATAACTGCCCGTTATCTACTCAGATTCAGTTGGATATTTCATTATTTTGCTAAATTAATACAAGTTGTTTGTGTAATTTTCAGCTTCTACAGTGTAAGCCATATTTCTGGGCTCTTAAATGTTCATCCTGCTCATGTAAACATAAAATATTCTCTTTGTAGGAGCTTTAAACCTGTGTGAGCAGAATAAAACTGTGACAGAGTATCATAATGTTTTTTGAAATAGAACTTATGCCAGATGGAGCATGTTCTCTGCTGGGATGGCATTTGAATTATTATTTTCTTTTTTAGTGGATCTGTAAGATTAACAACAAAAAACTGTTCTTTGGTCAACAAAGAAGATGACCTTGTTAAATTTTCCCACTAGAAATATATTTTTTGACTGTTGAAACTAAGCGAACAGCTTCGTGTTCTAAAAATAATCAGATTTAAAGCTAATCTAGTCTTCTTATAACCACATAATTATGTTTAATTAAAAAAAGGCCTTAAAAACATGAAAGACATTTTAAGTGACAGAACTTTTATATCCCCTTTACATAAGTGAGTAACAGAACTATTTTGCATACTAAGTTGTAGAATAATGACTTCATTATTTTACACAAATCTTCTTTGACAAATATTGTTGAATAATATTTTTCTTGGAATAAAAAGATCACATGGATATCTATACAAGTGTATGTAAATTTTTAACAAATTTTTTTCACAAATGACTTTGAAGAATATACCTTTGACTTCTTAGCAGCATTGTTTTGTAGATAATGTTATTGTTCTTTTTTTTTTTCGTAGTGCCATAAAAGAGAATCTGCTATCTCTAAATACTATAAGGTTTACAAGCGTCCTAAGTGTGGTCAGTGCTGCTGCAAAATTACCGTGTGTCGCTTAGGGGAGTATAACAGGATGACATATTTCTGTCCTCACTGTCAAAAGGAAAATCCTCAACATGTCGACATAAGGTAAGATATCTAATTTAAAAGTGTACTGTGTGCCCCAATTTTCTAACTAAAAGTCTGTTCACAAAAGAATATAACTGAATAGCCATTAGGCTATTCATAAGAGAAAGTAACTCGAACATTTTTGAACCCTTGGAAGATCTGCAGGTAACATCTTCACAGAAGCAAAATAAGCTAAAGATGATCTATAGACCATTTCTGAATTCAGTAGAAAATCTCTAACTCAGATATTCATCTTCAACCTTTAGCTTTAACTGATTTGTATAGTGATTCCAGGAGGTACAGATATATCAATAATTGGGAAAATGCAACTATTTTCCAGAGGTTTTGCTTTATTTAGAAATAATGCTATAAAACATGACCAAGACGTCTTTACAGAATTGATTTCTTGTTGGTGAAACAACAGATGAGTTATTTTAATACACATATGGTGATTCACCAGTTCCTATTCTACTGCAATCATGTGTTCCAGACTAGGGACATAACCAGCAGGATGGGTCTGAGGACCTTCTGGGTCCATAAGCCCCTACTCTGACTAATGTGCTCCAGACACATTTTCCATATCCCTGAATTGATTTCAGTTCAGAACCATTGTCCAGTCTCTCTCCTTTTCCTCAAAGTGCAATTACCCTGGCAACAGACTATACACAGCTCCCTTGGAGAAAGAGTATAAGAAATAATGACAAGATAAAATAGACGCATAGCTGAATACGTGATTATCAGCCCTAATAACCAGTGCAGACAGGCCACACATGAAATAGTGCAAGAGTTCAGGGCTGTTCGAGGTTATATGTACACAGCAGTTTGGAAAGATCTCTTAGAAAAAGTGTAACTTGAAGTTTACTTTTAAAAGCTAGTTCGAATATGGATTAAATAAATGGGAAAACAAACAGTATTTCATTCAAAAGAAGTCCTCAGGCCACGGGCTTTGAATCATCAACAAGCATGGCAGGTTAGGGGGTGATGATAAAATGAGTCAAGCCAAATGAAGGCCCCAAGTCGTTAGGTAGTATAAACTAGTTTTAAGGTTGAATGGGCTCAAATAGCAGGAATTGTTAGTGATTACTTTCTTGGAATGGTTAATATCTTCATCAATAGATTAAGGACTCTGATTATAGCATAATTAAGATGGAAAATGGTGAGACTTAAAACATATGTAAACAAGCTAGTGCACAGTAATGGATGAGATGCTTACCAGACCTAAGGTCAAGACATATAAGTGGAGAAGAAAATAGGTACTTTAAGTAAAAATTTTATGAAGTCACCCTCAATGGTGACAGATGATATAGGAAAATTCAACAAGTTTTGGACCCAAATAATAGAAATTTTCACTGAAAGGGTCTGGTAAAGTTGGGATAGAATGGAAAGATAAATTGACTTTTGGATATGTGAAGTAACAGGAATATTTAGGAAGAACGGTCTTACAGTCAGATTACAGGGTGGGAGATAATAATGGCTTGAGGTCACCAGCAAGTGTTGTTAGTTGAGGTATTAAAGTGGGATCAGTTCAGGGAGATACTATACAGATAGGAACCACGGTCTGAGCTTCAGGGAAGAACCCATAACTACAGAGGAGGAAGAGTAACCCAAGGATGACGTGGGGTGGAAATAGGAGAATGAGCAGGGAAATACTTGTTTGCATTAAAGCCTGGGAGGAAGGTGTGGGCTATGAAAAGCTCAGAGCTTTCAGATGGAAATGGAGTGCCCTGGAGATCCCCATCTGTCTTCATAACTGTGTCTGGAAATGTCTTTTTTCTTTTTTCTATTTGTTCCTGTGTTTCATTTGTCTCATCACTCCCTTCTTATTTTTCCAACTACTTTTCTTGAAATCGCTCTCTATTCCTGACCTGCCACTCGATCTATTTTACTATCTGTGGCCATCAGAATATATATTTAGAAACTTTATTATATTAATTGCACAGATTTATGGTGTTCTTTTTTTAATATTATAGGCAAATATCTATTTGACCAAATGCGTATAATATAGTGTCTGGCAGATAGAAGATGCTCCTGTGATTTATCTACTGAATAATGTTCTATATTTGTTTTCTACGAATTGGTAGCTTTTGATGTTTAAAAAAAATTTCCTATTCTTCCAAATCATCAAATAAGTGATTTATCACATAAATAAGATAGTAGTCAATTCCAGAGTGTTTTGGCATCTAGATTTTAAAGCTCAATCATTCACTGAAAGAGATTGGGATTATTTATGAGTTAGAGGAGACCATGTTACACTGGAATTATTCTGGGGGTACATCCCTCCTCACTCCTAACCTAGTTCTGATTTATATAGTAGCATCAGCTTAATACTTTGGAAGAAAAAAAAGCATGCAAAATAAATATATACACAATAAAGAAAACATTTGAAAACCAGCATTATGTACTCTATTCTTAAAGCTTTCTATGACCAAGTATATCCCATTCATTTTCCAGATCAGTATTTCAAATCTTCATGTTGACTAAACTTTCTCATTTCAATTTAAAGTTATTTCAAATTAAGTTGAAGTATGAAAGCCCAAGGACAGTGATCTAAATACTTGTCTTCTTTAAGTCACTAGAAGTTTAATTGCTTCGTGAAATCCTTCCCAAAATTTCCAGTTTTTATCGGATCACATCCACATTAAATATCAATACCCATTTATTTTTGGCTTTTCTTTATATACGAGCTAGCATCATTTATTTATATATTGTTTCCTTGAGGGGAAGCTGTTTGCTTTGTTCTTTTATTTTCTTTACTAGAGACTTTATTTTGTACATTTTTTAATTTGCTGATTTTTTTTTTTATTAGATCGTACTATAAGACAGGTTCTGGGAATACAAAGATAAAATAGAACACAGCCCTTCAAGTGCTGGGGGTCTATGGAGGGGGTAAGTGAGTAAATCGATCATGAAAACTCCATGATGTGCTCTTGGAGTATGTTTGTACTAATGGCTATGGAAGCATAGAGGAAGGAACATGCATCTCCTTGGAAAGAACCAGGACTTCCTTCTGAAGGAGATGACATTGGAGCTTAGTATGGACGGAAACAGGAATTATCGAGGACAAGAGGTAGGAAAGGGATTTTGTGGAAGAGAAAAGAGCACACGATTAAGCACGTGGGGAAAACACCTCTTGCCTGTGGAGAATTACAGAGGGGAGGAATTTCTTTCCCATGCTGAGACACACTCAGGCCCCTCTCCAGCCATCAGGATCGGAAATGTGTCAATAGCTGGTTGCTAGTTAACGAGAATTGAATGACGATTGCAAAGCAATTCTTAAGGCAGGAATGACCTGGCGGAGATTTCTGCAAGCACTGACGGGGCACTGGCGTTCTGTGTTGTGCTCCTCTTGAGAGGCCAGCCTGGCTGTGGGAAGAGACTGTGTAGTTCCCGTGTTTGGAAATGTAGTGTAAAAGGGAGTCTCTCGACTACCATGAAAGATAAAGGAGACCAACTTAAATGATCTTACACCAGGCACATCCTGGTGGAGTAGTGGTTAGGCCAACCACCTCTAAAGGAGCACAGGCCACGCACCCCAGGTTCAAATTTCTTCTTCCTCTCTCTGTCTGCCTACACTTCTCCTTTAAAACAACTTTTTTATCTTACATGAAAATGGGAGTTTGTGGGTTATGTAACTAAAATGAATGTTGACATCAGTCACAGAATTAACTGGAAAGCTATAAGAACCAGAGTTCAGGCCCTGGGATCTCTGAACGCAACTTTGCCTGGACCCTCCACAGACAGAACAAGTAGAATCAAGGCAGGTCTGAACTGTCTCATGTTCAAGCCTCTCTTAAGCCTTGTGATTGTAAATTCTCTCTGATTTCAGCAGGAGAAGTACCTTCTGGAGGACTTCCAGAAAGTATCAAAATAGACTGAAGTAGGAAAGGATTCAATTGAAATAGATGTTGTTAGCATGTCCAAGTTCTTTTTACTCAAACCTTCTTTAAATGCTCATTTTGCATAACTCTCTTTTAATTCGATGAGCATTTACATGCATAATTTTTTTTTTTTCATGTTTGGCTTAGACATAGAAAAATCAGTTACTTCCCATGCTAGTAACTGTCTTCTTTGAGAAATGCACATACCTTAGACACACTCTTCCTCCATCTGTACTTTAGGCTTTTGGCCTCTCCCCACCAGGCACCTCGGAGTCATCTGAGATGATAGTTGAATCAGGGTCTGCTGGTTAATTGCAATCACAGAGAGTCCACACAGAGAAAGAAGACTAGTGCAGTCGGCAACTTGAAATTACCTTCACTTTCAAAAGAGGAAAGGGAGCCCGTGAAAGAGAGGTGGAAAGAGCTTGAGAGAGTTCAGCCTGAAGACATTAGAAAGGGAGGGGCTTGAGGAAAGACTAGTTTATTTGACAACTGAGAAATCACAGTGACCTTTGAGACAAAAGTTTTAATAGATACGTAGGTAGGTACAAAATGTGTTCATTAAAGCCTTATTTCTGAAATATGTATAGAATACTATATTCCAGGAGGAGATTTCTTAAGATCTGCACATGTACAAGATCTGCCTATCTGCACATGTATAAGGCGTCAGGTCATGAACAGTAGCAATGAGTGCTCTTCAGACACATCACATCAGACACAACCAGAATAAGGACAGAGTAGCAGGGAAGTTCGTCTGAGATAGGATGGGCAGATGAAGAGATTTTTGAAAAGATCTGATGACTTGTAGAGACCTGGGTTTCGAGGAGGAGTTACCCCAAGCAGTATGAAAGCCTTGATCTGTTCAAGGAAGAGAAAGAAGATAAGTATGAGCGACCATCGCAAAATAACCTAATAACCCTCTGGCAGGACCGGAGCAGACAGCTTGGTTGGCCTCATAAGACATTTTTATTTTATTCTGGATAACATGGGTTTTTAGAGGGTTTTGAGCAGGAGGGAAATAACTGACATATACTAAGATCTCACCTACTAATGGGGGAGCTTTGGCTTTGAGGGAACTGGGAAGCCATTGGAAGGTTTGAGCAGAGGGTGACTAAGTGACATAAACTGACCTGTGTTATGAAGACTGTTGGGGTTGGAATGTGGGAAAGTGATTGCAGAATAACCAGAGTCAAGCAGTGACATCAGGTACTGTAGCAGCATGATGGTCACTGGTTCATTTTAGAACATTCTTAGAAGTTGCAGTAGGATTAGGGCTGAAACTTGTCCAATTTAGGGAGCTTCTATGAAAAATAATTTAAAATGGTGACTGCCAAGTTTGATTGTACTAATAATATTTAGCATGAGAAATCATGACAAATTATAATTTTTAATGACCACGAACATCAGAAAAAGAAGATATTATTAGTTGACTGCCTATATCATTTTCTTTTGTGTTTCGGCTGTATGTTCCTTTCCATGTCGTGAGACCATCAACAATAGTTTACTTTTTTTATTCTTGATAGATTAGAAAGTTAATATTCAGCATCACAATTGGTTATTGAAAATGGCACATCCCTATGATCGGCTGTAATGTTTTGCTCAAGCACTGTTTGTGCTGTAAAGACACTTTTAGAGTGATGCTTCTTAAACTTCAACGTGCACCAGAATCTCTTGGAGCACTTGTGAAAACACAGATTGCCAGGCCTCATCCCAGACGTTCTGATTCATAGGTCTGGGGAGGGACCTGAGAATGCATGTTTACCAAGTTCCCACAGGACACTGATGCTGCTGGTCTGATGACCTTACCTTTAGGACCACTATCTAGAGAACCCATCCCTTTCTTCCTTCCTGCCCCTGGTCTCTCACTCTGCCAGGCTGTTCCCAAGTTACTGATATGGTGGGATATGAGTTCACTGGCCTGGTAGCTTGGGTCTTAAAGGCTCCTGAGCAAAGAATAGATCCTTCTGCTGGAGATTCAAGACAGAGCCTACTTGCTCCTCGAGGTCACCAGTCACATGGTCTCTGGTCACTGAGCAGATGAGAAATGTCACCAGCAGTGCATCTACAACCCCAGGACTGTCAATACCAGCAATGCCATGTTCTCTGTCTCCAGCATGAGGCTGAAACTATTGTTTCCATTCTCCATACTCCCTACCCATCCATAGAGGAACACACCAAGCCAATGAAGGATGGCTGCTAGGTTTCTGACCTGACAGCTGAGTGCATATTGATGGCATTTACTGAAATGAGACAAACTAGTAGAGCTGCAGATTGGAGGGCCATGAATTTTATTTGTACTGCTTTCCAGTGGCTGCCATAACAAATGACCACAAACCCACTGACAAGCAATAGAAATTCTGGGTCCCAGAAGTTTACCATCAGTGTCAGTGGGCCAAAGTTAGGGCAGACAGGACTGTACTCCCCTCAGAGGCTCTCAGGGACCCTTTTCTAGCTTTTGATAGCTGCCAATCTCTAGTCTCTGCCTCCGTGTGTGCATAGCCTTCTTTTCTGTGTATACAAGTCTCCCTCTGTCACACTCTTATTTGGACACTTGTGACTGGATTAAGGGGCCACCCAGATAATTCAGGATAATTTCCCCATGTCAAGATCTTTCATTACATATTCAAAGATCCTCTTTCTTTAGAAAGTTACATTCATAGATTTCTGGTCTCATGACCCAGTATCTTGGGGAGGCCATTGTTTAGCTTAGGATAGACATGTTCAGTTTGAAATTCCTGTTATACGTCCAAGTGGAGATTAGGCATAATTTTATTAATGAGCAGGTTTATTAATGGAGCATTAAAGGAAAAATATTTCCAGAGCATCTATATGATTGTCTGAACTTGTAGGGACTAGGCAAATATTTGCAGTCTATTGTGGGTAGAGACAAAGAATTTGAAAGAACTTTTTTCAGCACTAAGATCTGATATGATGAAAGGAATCTGAAACTGTCATTGTTGCTTTATGACGTGATGTGCTCTACAGCTCTAGCGGTGCAGTGGAGAGGATCTTACCAGAGCTTTATAAGGGCTTTCCCTTTAACAATAAACCATTAATTAAGAATTCCAGGTAAATCATCATGATTTACTTTACTGACCAACAAGCAGGGTTGAATTGAACGTTTGCTTACTGATTTATTAATTATGTATCCAACATGAAAGAGCTGGTCTGAAGGATAATAGCTTTTTATTTTATCATTACTGATCACCTGAGAGATATAGTGCTTAACAGATACTATAAAGAAATTCTCAAGCCATATGAACTTTTCAGGGCATGTGGAGTAAATGCAAAAATTTACTTAATTTATTTTCAGCGCTCTAATTTCTGCCTAACTTTTTTCCTCCTTTTGTTGAATAAACATTTTAGTTCTGCCTTTGGAAGAGTACCACTTAAATAGCTGTTGGAGAAATGCTTCCTGGTGGTTGTATCAACTATATCTAGTTCATTTTAAGAAATAAATGCAGCTCTTTCACTCAAAGTAAAATCTTTTATTTATTATTTTCGTCTTTTACAGCAATCCTCAGGGCCCAAGCAAAAATATTTTACTCTGAGATCGTTAAAACTTCTGAGCAATAATAAACAAGTAGCATTTGGGTATTAGTGGATCTGTAATTGTTCCTAAAATACCCAGAATGTAGAAGAACAAGGCAATAATAACAGTGTTAATGATTAACTTTAAAAATTACTTTATAGCAAGCTGCCAATTAGAAACACTACAGTCAGTTGGATATTTAGCCATGGGGATCATCTTATGGATTCTGTAGCTCGAAAATTTGAAGAGCAATGGACATGTGTGGCCTGTACCTTAATAAATAAGCCTTCTGCTGCGACCTGTGATGCTTGCCTGACTTCTAGGCCTATGGGTAAGAGCAAATTTTAATTTCGAGTTTGTTCCATTTCAAAAAGAGTTAGTTATAAAAAGTCAGTTATATATCTTGCTCCATCTTGATGTCTCATAACTAAGTCAAATGCTTCCTTCCTGAGAGGCTTAAAGGAATTGCCAGCCTTTGCTTGTAAACCCTGCTAATATTCTGTTGAATACTTAAAAAAAAAAAAAAAAAAAAAAAAAGAGGGAAAACATGCTTGTGCTAAAAGAGTATGTGCCTTTGTATCTCAAAAAACTGAGATGATCACATCTGTTCTCTACTGTTTCTAATGAATTATTCAATAAAGCTTTGTTTTATGCAGATTTCAGCAACTTTTGAGTTTGTTATTCAGTCCAAGTGTTTCATAAATTGAAAGGGAGGATTTCTGTAAGAATATCTTTGCAGGTGGAATAGAAAAAAATGCTGATTTTTTTTTTTCTCTTCTTTATCTTTCCTACCCCTTGTTATTAAAATCTTTACCCAGACAATTGTACTGATTTCATTGAAATCCTTCAAAATAACTCTTTAGAGCTCACAATTTCATGCGTTCAGAGAATGTAAAACCTCTGAGGAAACCTGTGATTAAGAAGCGTCCCATTGATGCAGCGTCTATTGTGTTCTCACAGTGTTATTTCTTTCTTCAATTAGAGATGAGAAAGTTCATTCTTGACTTCTGGACCCATCATTGTGCTAGCTGTCTTATTGCTCTTTGTTCTCCAGGCCAGAGAGGCGGGCATCACCCCTTGCACAGCTTTGCTGGGAGCAAAAGGGACTGTGTCTCCTATTACTCTCCCTCCCTCGAGAGCATCATTCAACACAGAGCCCTCAGAAAATCACAGTCTTAGGCTTCCACATTTATTTCAACATTCTGAAATGCCTTTACACATCTCACGAACTATTCTCTCCTTTTTGGAGTGTAAGAGACTTAACTATAGTTTAGACTATGTCACAGTATTGTTGCAAAAATCCTAAAATACTTTGCTGAAACCTATTTAATAAATGTTTGGAATTCATCTTTTCTTCTTCTAAATAAGACTTTTCTTTTGTCTGGTCATTCATAGAAACATACCTGATACTCTAGACACAGACCTCCAACTACTTCTAGAGCTTATGGGATATCACCTCTTACTTAGCACTTCTTAAGTACTCTGCTAACTAGTAACAAAAGTGATAGCTGAATAACTTCAGAGTTTAAACATAACAAAGCAAATATAAATCTGTGTTAAACCCAACTCTGAGTTACCATAAGGTGCTGAAATTTTACATGTTATATAATATTTCATTTTCCTAAACAAAAAAAAAGGTACATTCTAATTCCCCAAGTTAACAGTATTATTACCTCTATGTTATCATGATGTATGTTAGTGTTTATTATACTAGTGCACTAAATGTTTTCCTCAAGTTAAAAGATGTTTCAAATAATGTAAGAACACTACAGAATTGCTTCTCTTTCTTTTCAGAGTCAGTACTCAAGAACGAAGAAAATTCTATTGGTTTCAACAGCTTGGTGAAGTACCCTTGTAACAGCTTCAGAAAAACAGGTACAGAAGTAAAGATCAACAGGAGAACTGCATTTGGAACTACAACCCTTGTCTTGAGTGATTTTAGCCATAAATTGAATACTTCGGAAAGAAAAAGAAAACAAAATCAGATACTAGATGGGAAATTTCAAAACTCTCCTACAAATGTTTGTTTTAGTGATATATCACACCCCTCCAAGGAGAGAGCAAACTATATAACCCAACTATCTAACAAAGTAAATCTACTACCTACAAGCTGTTCTCAGTCTAAATTATTTAACCCAGCACATAAAAAACTGAAAACAACCCACAACTTATCACCTGATCTCCAAATCTGCAGCCCTGGATTTTCTAACAGGTAGGATGCTTCTAGCCTTCAACTGTAAGGTGTTTTGCATTAAGTTTAAGAAAGCAGAAAAATCATCCTTTGCTAAGAAAGTTGAATTGATTTTGGTAATATAAATCAAAGCCTGAAAGGCTATTATAGCAATCTGCTTCCTTTGCCTTCTCTCGCTTATAATGTTAGAGCATGGAAGGGAATGAAAATATTTCCTAGGTCTCTAAAGAGTTGGGGATTTTTTTACCTGGTTGGTCTCGTGTACATGCTCAATACAGAATATGTGAAAAATATTGGAAGTTATCAAGAAGATTATTTAAACCCTCATACTCTTAGCAGTTATCAATCACTACTGTTAGCATTTTTTTTAGTTATCTCCTACCAATGAAAAACCGTTCTTCTAAAAAGGAAACATTATTCATAGATGCTGTGTCCTCTATTGTAAAGAGAAGACTCTTGAGATCCCTTTAATGACATTTCTTCCAAAGAAAGTCCCTGCATCTCAGCCTTCCAGGTGGGATAGTCTTTGTTTCAATCAAAAAAACCCAAAGATCACACATGCTGCTTTTGTGTATGAAATTAAAAGTTGTCATTCCAGTGAATAAATAACCAGACCAGTTTTGTTTTACGACATCACTGACTGCATATCAAGTAGAAAACCTCCAGGTGCTGGCACCAGACACACATACCTTCTAAAACACACTGCTGTTCTTTGGTCCTTAGTGATCACTGGCTCCTGAAACAGTCTGTGGAACTTCCTTCCCCCATTTCATTTAGTCCCCATATCTGGGCTTTCTATTCATCACAACCTCCATCAGCCAGGAGACAGACCTCTCTCCACAATTTTCTTTTCCAAGCTGTTTCCCTACCCCTTCAGAAAGCAGCTGTTGTAGAGTTAGCATTTTTAAATGAATGAAGGTGAAGAGTCTTCTTCCCAACTATTCTTTTCTTGCCAAAGAGCCGCAAGCAAAGGATGAGTTACTCTGGGTGAGATCTAAACTAATCAGGAGGAATCGATTGCCAGCTTTTCCTCCATTTAGCTGTGCTTTTGCTGATAGGAAGACTCTTCCTCTGGGCAGTGAGATGAGGGACCGCTTGGTGTCTAGTCTAATGTCTGCAAATCCTGAAAAGCTTCCTCTGGAGCAGAATTCTGAGAGAGTTTTTGGTCAATCGACTTTATCTCAAGTTTCCCTACTGTAAATTTACCATCAATTAATTTTGATGATGTCTCCTTGACTGATTTTTTTTTTAATTTTGTTCACAATCATTTATAGTAATAACTGATTTCAAGACTGTTCAGAATACTCACAAGTGATAGACTTTTGAATTACGCTCATTCAGCTGTTTGACTTGGTGGCCCATCTTTCCATTCTAACCCTGATTAACGTCTCATGATCTAAATTCATGAGGTAGCACTTTAAGAGTGTCTGAGTTAGAGACAATCTCGTTCTGAGAAAGCCTTTTCTGTTCTCTAGTTTAAGTGGAAAGAAGTAGATGTAATCAGTTAAAAATATTGTGACATTCGTTCTACCCAGATGAAATATCTTGACATATTTTTATTTCCTTAGTGCTTTGTAGAAAAATCTCAGACAATTTAACTAATGAATTAGGGATTTAAAAAAACATTAATGTAGCCTTAAATTTAAATGATTTCTTCATAAGCCATTAGTAAGAGGGTCAGATGATTAATCACAGTGCACAGCATTACTTAGGAGTGCTACAGCATGTGTATGTGTTGAATATAAGAACACCAGACTGAGACTTTACTATCAATCAAGATCAACTAGCAGAATAAATGTCAAGTGATGAAATAAATTCACCCAGCAGCCTTTCTGCACCCAGCTACTTTGCAAGGAATAAATTACAAATTACTGTCATTTCTTTCATTTTTCTCTTTGTCTGGCAGCTATAGTGGTCATCTGTGGACAAGATGCCGAGCAGAAGCTCATAACATAATACAATTAAAGCAGGTGGTCCACTCAGAGAATTTATAGCCAGTTTATTTTTTCTTGAATAATTACATGGTAATTAATTCGCCTTTTGTTCTCTTAATTACTGATCTCCTTACCACTTGATATATGCTGTGTTGATGAGGCATATTTCAGATTGATCTTTAGATATATGCACTTGAATTTTATCCAGCTACTAGATTATAAATTAGATGGCTGAACCAATTTTTAAGCTGTTAAGAATCACTGCTGAAAACAGTTTTAAGTCTTTGATGCTATTATTGTAAACACAGAGCAAAACACAGTGGAACATTTTCCCAGGGTCCATGTGGTTTTGGTTGGTTTATTTTTTTTCCCTGAGTTGATGCAAAGGTTTATGAATATGAGTGAAATGAAACTAACAAAATCACTAACATTTTCTCATGTCTGCTGCCATCAGGGGTGCTAAAGTTCTACCTATAATCACCTGAACACACACTGATACCTTATACATGCTTCTAATTCACCTATTAGAGGTTTAAGTCCCCCAGGATTTCAGAACCACCTGGGACCCTCCAGGATGAGGTGTTTAATCTCTATTTGTTTTAATCCTTGAAATACTGAACTACCCTACGTTCAATGAGCCTGATAAGTTAAAAAAATTTGAGACAATCTTTTCATTGTAGTGAATCCTCCTATCTATAACATAATTCAAAACCATGATAAACTCATCACTGAAAAAAATAATTATTTTTAAATTAAAAACTGTGCTCACTAATGTCCTCCTTGATAGTGGTTTTATTGGATCTTTGTTCAATGTCATTTACTTTTTAATAAGTATTTATTGAGCACCTATTATACAATCAAGCATTGTTTTACTGGGAAGGAGGAGGGAATATTTCCTGCCCCTCTGGTTCTTCTCAGGCTATTCAGGTCATCAAATTAACATCAGACAGATTAATAGGAGAAAGAAAAAATAGTTACACACATTATTGTCATCTATATAGAAATGAGAATTTCAAAGCTAACAGGGCAAAATAGGGTTTATATCCTGAGCTCGGGAATGGGATAGGGGCTGGGGCTTCATGGGGGAGAGCAAGTGGATTCGCATCATGAGGAGAAGCTGACTCATATGGCAAAGACCAGATGCTCTTTAATTATGTTTGCCCTGACCTAGGTTTCTCTGACGGAAAGGTGAATTCTAGTAACATTTCTGGGGAAGACCCCCCAGGTTTTGTGTTTTTTTTCCTCTAGGTAAATAAGAGATAAAAGTTTCTCATGAGCCTGCTTGACCTCACCTTAAAATAATCCATATGCTAAAATGACACTTTTCAGAAAGGCCTGTTCTAGACATCTTGGACAGGCCTAACCTCATTTCCCGAGTCTAATGACTTCTGCCCCAGCAAATTCCAACAGCAGGGTCCTTTCAGCTCACCACCTGTTTTTGTCCAAGTTTTATCTAAATACATCCATTCCCACTGGTTCACATATTTTCTGTGACTGCTTTTCAGGCTATAATAGCAGAGTACTTTAGACTCACAAGCCTAGAAGACAGGCTACCTGAAAAGATTTGCCAACCCATGATCTCTTACATGAATAGACCATTTAGAATCCTGTATTAATATTGAAAATGATGACCCTAATGATCAAAATAAGTTAAACTACTCTGTATGAGAAGTCTATCTAAGAAAACAACTCTGTTACACTTTAGAAAGTTCTCAAATAATGATTGCAACAAAGGAACCAAGATGTCCTCAATTAATCAGAACATTTAATTATCCTGGATAATGTTTTCTATCATAAAATTATGATTAGCTGTGCATATTTAGAGCTGATATGATCACAGGTGGCATCAGTACCTTGGTTACATTAACTCCTGTGCTTGGAAATTTAATGTGCATTTGAATCACTTGGGACTCTTGTTAACATGCAGATTCAAATTCTGCCAGCAATCTGAAGTGGAGGTGATAATTCTGCATTTCTAAGGAACGCCCATATGGTGCTGATGTTTCTGGTCAATGAACCTCACTCTGAGTACCGAGGATAAGATAGCATATGGCTATTTTTTTTTTTCTTTAACTTATACCCAGAAGAAAGGAAGACAGAAATAAGGAATCAGATGGCAGAACTAGGGCCATTTTTTCCCCACTTTAATCCTACCATCCACCTGCCACCTTCCCCAGAAAAACTTTACCAGCAAAAGAATCTAAATCTCTTCCTGGATCTGTGGAACCCAGAAGATTTCTAGGTTGAAGCAAATGGGTTAGAAAATACTGTTTTCTAAAACAGCCACCTACAAAACAATGTACAAAACGATGTTAATGTGCATTTTAAAAAATCCTTTTTGTTCATATTTTAATCTTTTCTTTCTCCTTTTAAAAATTTAACAAGCACTGTTATTACCCTTTTGCTTCACTTATGAAGTTCCTTGACTTCTCTGTAGTATTTAGATATTTAGCTTTTCTTGAAGTTAAAAGTTTTATTATCACCTCTTTTAAAGAGGGCTTGGGGAAATGGAGAGAGGGTTGTGGAAAAAATAATTTGTTATCTATGCTGCGTATTATCCGTTAACTTCCCTATTTCTGGTTGTGTCTCACCCATGTTCTAAAATAAAACCACCATCCCCCACCTTGAAAAAGGTACCAACAAAATAGCTGCAGACGCATGTTTAATGTCATGATTTCCTTGGCAATGCCTGCGGTTACTTTCATTTTATGACTGTTGGTTTTCTGAACAGCTTTAAAATGTTTGAGTCCATCTGAAACATAAAAAAAAATAGTTGGAGTCCATTTAAAGATGTAATTAAGTGTCTGTCTTATAAATGAGTTTAATTTCATCACAAATAAAAGATCTTATGTTAATTATATCTCAATAAAACTGGAAAAATATTCCCTGAGCATTTCATTTAGATATGGTGCCTAGAGACATCATTATAGGAATAATATGTGAGGAAAGCCATTTTAGAAGCAAAGAAAAAGGGAATTCCCTCTAGATGTTTAAGGTTTTTCTAAAATTCTTTAAGAATGAGACTCTGATCCTTAGAAATTAACATAGTCGAAAAGAGGAGGTTTTATCATTAAAAAAATTTTAAAGTAAGCATGCTTGGTGGAGTAGCTGTTAGGTTCACCACCTCTGTCCAAGCGCAGTCCACTACATCCCTAAGTCCCCAGTTCATGTGCCAGGGAGTGGAGTGGGTCAGGTAAACAACGAAATAAAATAAAGTGCTTCTTCCTCCTCTTTCTTCCTTCTTGTTTGCCTACATAACTTCATTCCTTCCTGTACCTTTCTGTCAAAAAAAAAAAAAAAAAAAAGTATCTGGCTATTAACACAGCTCTTTAAATAGTTTCCTTTAAAAAAAAAAGAAAAAGAAACTTTTTTTAAAGTAGGGGTATTAACAGGAAGGATTTCAGGTTTCTACTCACGTGAGTGCTTTTTCCTCTTCAACTGGTTTATTTAAAAGACTAGCTCTAATAAAGGCATTATTAAATATGCAAAGTTTAAAACAGTAAGGACACTCCTTTCAAGGAGAACATATTCCACTTACACAGTTACAGTGTAAGTCCACCTGCTGACCTCTGCACTGTGTGTGAGATACTTTTGATCCTAATCATGGGGGAGAATCAAGTTTCGCTGCTAGTTTTTCCAGATCCACATTTCTGCTCTGCCAGGCGGCCTGTGCCTCACGGGAATGACTGCAATGCGTATAGAGGCCTTGAGCAAAGAAAAGCCTAGAAAATTGTCTTCATGGTGGACTGTAGGAAGGTTGATCTCTTTGGCCTTCCCAGGGCCATTGATGAGCGTTTGCTACCGATGAGAAAATAATTAGAGAAGACTGTGGCTCTAGTAACTTTGAGGGCCCGGCGAGTCAGACTTGAGAACATTTTAGAGGAAATCAGAGATGCCACTTGTCATGTAGGGTATGAAAAAAGCCAAATATCACAAATGGAAACTAAGAAAGCTGAACGTACAATTCAGCTGTGTTTTAATGCTCCAAAAATGTAAATCCATAGGCTTTAGGTATGTTTGGTAGGCTTCAGAAGTAAATTCGAATTACCTGGGGAAACCAAGAATGAAAAAGACTTAGCAGTTTATGCAGTTACCTAGAGTTGACCGCCGTCCACTTCTTGGTACAATTTCTCTGTGCAAGTAGATTTCGAACTTGGGGGTGAGGCAGTGTGAATGATCCCTTTAGCGCTGTGATGTGCTAGTTATTTTGTAACTTGTCATTACAGTGAACCTCAAATTAATAGGACAGGCAGTACTTGTACTTTAAAGACTGGCAGTCCTCGCTGCAGTAAACACAACCGCCTCTGCGTTCTCCGAGTCGTGAGCAAGGATGGTGAAAACAAGGGCAGGCAGTTCTATGCGTGTCCTCTGCCGAGAGCAGAACAATGTGGATTTTTTCAAGTACGTGTAAGATTTATCAAGCTTACTATAATGTAATTGAATACTTCGGTTATTAAAATGTAATAGCTCTCCCTTTGCAGTTCTACCTTTCAATTTTAAATAGCCACATTGATATTCAGTCTAAAGCCAGAATGTAGAATAAATTAACATTCAAAGAGGTTCATCAAAAGAAAGAGGGAGAAAAATATCCCATACTCGCTATTAGGTTATATTGTATATTGTATGTGTAGCCACACGTGTAGAAGTGTTGGCCTTAATGTATAAAGATAGATACGGAATGACTTACCCAGGCCACTGATAATTCAAGATAAGAATTTGCTCTTTCGAACAGAAGTGCTGCCTCAAAGCCTTTGGTTTATGCATTGGGTAGAGGCACAGGAGAAAATCATTTTATAGGCCTTGGATTTTCAATAAGTTTAGCCAAACCTCCTACAGAAGCTTGACAAAAATAAAAGTACAATAACAATTTAGATACAGGCGATTCCTCACCCCTTTCCAATCTGAGTGTGTTTCCCTGAGAATGAATGAGGCAGGAGAAAGAAACTGGGGTCTTTTTAGTCAATCCCACTTTCCGCCAAGTCTGAGCATCTCACTGTACGGATGCTGTAATGTTTAAAGATACATATTTTCCCAACTGCTTCCTCTGGAACACGGCCGAAGAAAGAAAATATTGACTGGTTTCAGTGCTGGAGCGAAAATCTTCTGGTTGGGCTTTTTGAGAGAGAAAATACCTGTCTTCCATGTGGTACTTCCTTAGGAACTTCCCAGGGAAAACTGAAGAATGATTTTGGTCTTAATGCAAGCACAAGACTGCGTCCTACTCAGCTTAGTAGGTTTCCTCTTCAAGGAGATTTCAGCGACGTAATGAGGAGCATGTTAGCAATATGAATACTAGCACAGCCTGCTTTCCACCTCCTTTCAGGCCACAAGTAGCAGTAATGATACAAGGGCCTCTGCCTAAATTAGTTCTGGGTACTTCTGCATTTGACTCTGTCTTTTCTGAAGACACTATGGAAGGTTAATATTTAAGTCATGGTAATCATTGATCTTAATAGTTTTAACTGAAACAGACCATTGGTGATGGCTTTATAGCAAGATTCTGATAGTGTTCAATGAACTTTCAATTCTGATAGTTCTCAGTAGAGGAACTCTATAAACATGCCTTTAGACCAAGAGAAGCTCAGAATAATGACAATTTTCCATGTGATTCAAGCAAAAGATGCTCTTATATGATCTAAGCTTTCTGAAGGGCAAGTACTAAAGTCGTAAGCCTGTTTTACAATGTCAAATTAATAGTGCCATCAGTGAGGACAATAGGCAGTCATCAAATGTGCCAAACCTTACCCCACACACCATTCTAACTTCCAGCTAAACTTTTCCATCTTTCTTTGTTTCCCCCTTAGTGGGCAGATTTATCCTTCCCATTCTGCAGCCATGGCCAACGTTCCATCATGAAAACGGTCTTGAAGATTGGACCTAATAACGGAAAGAATTTTTTTGTGTGTCCTCTTGGTAAGGAAAAACAGTGCAATTTTTTCCAGTGGGCAGAAAATGTACCAGGAATAAACATTATTCCAGGATGCTAATATGTTCTCCTTCTGTAGCATATGGCATTTAATCTCTTCAAACTGTACATAATGTTTAGTCCCATTTGTGTAATAGGAAGGTGGTAGAATATCTAATGTACATTGCAGTGTTTGAGAACTGTTCATTTTTTTTAGTGTTCCATCTTTCCATTCTATTGCTGTGTATTTTTTTTACCTTGATGAATGCTATATGTGTTTCATCAAATATACAGTACCTTCCATTTAGAATGTATATTTAATGCATTTAGTAATAACAATAAAGTATTTTTAGCATGCTCTTAGTCTCTTGTAACTTCTTTGGAGCGACAGTTTGTTTTTTTTTTGTTTTTTTTTTTTTAAGGAGAGGAGTATGCTGTATAATAAAATAATAAGGTATTCTGTCTATAATGACTAATTTTATCAGACATTGCCACTTTTCATAATACATTATTGAAAGTATTTCTTGTGTTCTTAATTGAAACTTAAGAAGCAAGATGAAAAACATGTTTTTTCTTTTATCCCATTCAACAAGCATCAAATACCTCTTCATTGCTAGAGATGTACTATATATTTACATAACTTCAAGTGCATTTTCATGAAAAGCTGTGGAATATAAAAAACATTTAAGAACAGAAGTTGTCTCTATATGTCTAGAAGAGAAACTGATTTAAATTTTTCTAATCTTGATTTTAATATTTGCTAAATAATTTTTTAAATAAGTCAATTTCAGAAGATTAATGTGCTGAGGTTTTGTTTAATCTCTAGTTTTATTTTAACTCCCCTGTTTTTAAAATTTAATTCAGGGAACTGTATGATTATTTTCCAAAGAAAAGAAAAACATTAATCTTAAGGTATTTCTACATGCTTGTGGGAAATTCCAAATTCCATGCAGAGCTGGTTTAAGCTATTACTATATATTAATATATATCATATATATTAATAAATATATATCATGGACGATGACTTGAAACCCTTTCTCATTCCATCACTAAATAGTCCATGCATAACGATAGCAATTAACAGCAAAATAAATTACCAGTAAGGATGGAAATTATTTCTTTGTCTTGTATGTGTTTGAACTCTACACTCAAGAGACAAAATTAGAACCAACTTAAGGATCAGTGACCTTAACCCAAAGAACTACAGGTCAGTAGTCCACAGTGCAGAGCAGGAGCTGGACTGGACCTTCATGATCTGAGCTGCCTTGATGAAAGGATACCACAAGCATGAGCACCTTTAGAAGGCGTCTTTAACTTAATTGTGCAGCAGGCAAAAAAGCTCATTCCAAATCATTCATAAATTCCAGTCTCCAAAACTTAGCAAATTAATTACAAGGAAATATAGGCAAATGAAACAATCTATTCTGATAAAATTTTAGATACTTATCTAGTAACAAATGTGCAGGATTTATATGAAGAAAATTTTATCGAGAATTATCAAAGAGTCAGATGGCTAGATTGAATAGGATCTTCTTTGGAAAGAACAAATATTTAAAACAAACAATTCTCCGGGAAAACTGGAAATTCTTTAAGCTAAAAGTAGAAATTCCCTGTGATTAACTTATGCCATATCCTGGGCGTTTACCCAAAGAACATGAAAATACTAGTATGAGATGATATATACACCTCCATGTTTATTACAGCATTATTCACAATAGCCAAGATTTGGAAACAAGCTAAATGCCCCTCGACAGATGATTGCATAAAGACAATCAGGTTTCTATATACAATGGAGTTGTATACAGCTATTACGGTGATGAAATCCTGCCATTTGCAACGACACGGATGGAAGTTTAATAAAAGTAAGCCATGCAAGGGAAGAATAAAATCTGTATCAGTCAGACTGGCCAGAACTCTGGCAGAGAACAGTCTCTCCAGACTGAAGAGCCAGCAGGCAGTTTGGGGCACCATGGCCACGGGAAGAGGGGGAAATCTCAGGAGAGCCTTTGAGAGGGGTTCTGCCCACGCCATTGACCGTGAACAACATGTGTGGGGCAGTCTGAGCAGCTCAAGATAAAAACCTAAACCGAGATTTGACCTGACAAAGTGCAGTTGTAATTCAACCCAGTTAATTATCCACTGTGACAAAACAACACTTTCTAGAAAATATACCATATTCAGAGTATCTACCACGTAATCTTCACCATTTTCAGGAGTCAATCCAAATTAAAGAACATGAAGAACCAGAATAATGTGACATAGTTTTGAGAAAAGACAATGAGACCATTTCCAAAATGACCAAGATATCGGAATCAGTGAACAAAGATTTTAAACTAGCTACTCAGGCAAGCTTGCTGAGGTGAATCATAAAGGTAAATGGATGCCAAATGGAAATTCAAATCTTCAAGAAGAAAAAACTGAAAATCTGAAATGACAAATACCTAAGTTAATATAAATTATTACTTTTGTGTCTTTAAAATACATGGGACTGATTAAAGCAAAATATGTCATCTTCTGAGATTTATGATATGGATATAATATATATGACAACTGTAGTATAAGAACAGAAAAGTTGAATAGCCTAAGTGATTGCAAGATTTATGCAATTTATGTGAAGTGGTGTCATCAAATTAACTCTAAATGTACAAAGTTTTATATATATATATATGTGGAGAGAGAGAGAGAGAGAGAGAGAGAGAGAGAGAGAGAGAGAGAGAGAGAGAGAGAGAGAGAGAAACTTTTGCCAGATTTGGGAATTTTGACCCATTATTTCTTTGACTAATTTTCATTCCCACATTCTCCTTTTCTGCAATTTCAATGATGCAAATATTAGATCATTGTTATAGTCCCATGGCTCTATGCATTTCCCTCCAACTATCTTAATTCCTTTCTTGTTCAAATTGAGTAAATTTAATTGATCCGTCAAGTTTCTGCCTCTGTTCCCTGTTATCTCCACTCTACCATGGAGGCCATCTATCAAATTTTTATTTCAGTCATTGTATTTTCAGCCCTATCATTTTTATCTGGTTATCTTTTATAGCTTCTATTTCCGTGTTGAGACCTCATTGTTTTTCACTGATTTTGAGAGAATTTATAACAGATTCTATAATGATTGTGTGGTGATTGCTTTAAAATCCTGGTGAAAGAATTTTAGTATTTGACTCATCTCAGCACTATCAGTTGAATGTCTTTCCTTCGGATTGTGGTTTTCCTGGTTTTCAGCATGACAGTTGATTTTGTTGTATCCTGGATATTGGTTGCTACGTTAGCAGACTCTAGATCTATTTAACTCTTGTGTTCTATTGTGTAGTGACCCTTTTTAGGTTGGGTGTCTAGGTTCTGACTTAACTGTGGTCTTCACTTTTCAGAGCCTTGTGATGCAGTTCTGGGTTTCTCTGTTCTGGTCTTAGTGCGGCTCCTCATCAGTCCCTCTGGTGCTGTCTGCATGGGGAGGTGGGGGTGTATCTTTATCTCCTTATTCCCCTGAATGGAGGGAAGTGACATTTATTGACCCACGTCAACAACATTGAATCCCGCAGCAGCAGAGGCAGGACAAGGCTGTCAGCCTTCAGAGCCTACATCTGTTCATTGTTGTGCTGAATGTTTGCAAGATGCTTTGTGATCTGCTGGTATTAATCTCTCTGAGTTTGTTATATGGCCATTTCTTGGTATTCAAAACCAGTATCATAACAAATTTTTATAATGGGAAAACTGATACTAAGATAGAAGGTAAAATTAGGAAGACAGCCATTTTTCAAAAATTATTGCAGCATCTTAAGTTCACACAACAAATACTAATGTGCTGGTTCACCCTTCATCAGACAGGATAACACACATGCTCACCACCAAATTTCTAATAGTCCTCCATCACTGTTCATTACCCACCACACTCATTCCCTTTGGTAACCTCAGTTCTGTTGTCAGTTCATGGGTTTTTGTTTTGTTTCATCTATTTTTTCCATTGTTCCTTTATAATCCGTATATGAGTGAGATCATCCAGTATTTGTCTTTCTCCTTCTGACTTATTTCACTTAACATAGTCCCCCATCCATGTTATCATACATGGCAAGATTACATCTTTTTTTTAAAAATAGTTGAGTCATTTTCCATTGCATGTACATACATATACATAAACATATACATATATTCCATATACTTTTTATCCACTTACCTGTTGATAGGCACAGGCATTTTCCCTACTTGGCTATTGTAAATAATGCTGCAGTGAACATAGGGGTATTTAATTGGTATTTAATATTTAGAAGGATGGTGCATTTGAGTCACTGTTGAACCCTTGCTTTGGGCTGAGCGCTTTCCATAGAATATTTCATTTAATCCTCCTGATAGTTTCCTGAACCAACCTTTATTATTGCTTTTTGTGATTTTCCAGTTTAGGAAACTTGCCTTTACATAAGTAAGAAATAGTTCTTTTTCACACAGGCTATGGTTTAAATGACATTTGCATAGTACGAAGTCAAACTCTATTCTTTCTAAGTGTAAAAGAAGTGACAATATCTAGAATTTCATGTCTTTAATAAGTACAAATAATGAATAAGCATACATAAAAATAATTCTTGTATGATGATAAAATTATGGAAACTTATCTAAAATTTTTCATGTTAAATTTGTAATATTAAAATGTTTATAAATTTGTTTTAGTTTACATTGCTTTTATTCATTTAACTTCCAGTTTTATTTTTTTTTAAATCCATTATTTTCCTTAATTTTCTGAAGGCAGCTGTCACTGCATATTCTAGGTCACCAGTTTTAGCAAGTTAGCTGTTAGAGGAAATGAAAGAATAAATATTTTAATAAGCTTCTCCAAAGATGTAAACTCTTCTTTCTTTGTATATCTTTACAGAATTTTATGCCTCTTCTAGAGTTTATACCACAATCCTCCTTGTGCTATTTTATTTGTCCAATCTGCATTTCTTGACATTCTCCTCCTAAAGAGACTGTATATAACTCTTCTTTGTTCTTCACAGAATCTTCTCAACTATTGTGCTTTGCACACAGAAGAAACTTGGCAAACATTTGTTGAATTTAATAGATGAAGGCTTAATATAAAGTCAGCCGATGGAACACTCTTCACCTTGTTACTACTATTCAAACATGAATGCACTTAAATGTCAGTGCAAAGTGTTTCTGGTTTATTATAAAAGAGAAAGAAATTCCTCAGTGTCTAAAAGCTGTTAAATCTTCCCAGTCATTTCAATGAAATTTTTTGTTCTTATTTTATAAAAATTTGCTTACAGATGGACAAGTCAAAGCAAAATCAGATCAAAGAGTATGAATTTACTGAAAAGGAAAGAAGATTTTAAAAAATAAACAATGCTGAGGGACTGCTACACCCTATTAACTAACATATAGAGTTGAAAAATGCTAGGACTCCTCACCAATGTCCAAGAATATGAATCTCTTCATTCTATAGGAAATCAAGTGAACTGGTTTAGATGACAACTTCATTTTTACTTTAATTAACCTCATTGAGCAGCTATTATGTGCAACATTCAGTGTTAGGTATTTTTAAAGATCTTGCCAATACAAAAACGAGGGAGAAGGTGATAAGAGAAGCAGCATGAAGAGCTAAGTGTTAAAGGGCAGGAGAAAGGCGTTCACCTCTGATTCATGAGCTGGAGGAACTTCAGGAAGGAAACATGATTGGAATACACCTGGGTGAAAATGTACATGTGTAGATTTCAGACAGGAGGCCACCCATCAGTGAAGCTATTTAAAAGTAACATCAGGGAATGTAGGGAATAGCAAACAGTCCTGCTTGACTGGATCATAGGATATTTGAAGGAAAATACAGGGAGGAAAAAATGTCTGCAAAAGAATAATCACTTCTCTTTCACTGTTACAATGGTGATCCTAAGATGGGCCTCTTCAATGTTTTGAAGATATAAAATAAATGCGCTCTCTCTCCCCTTAAGAAGCTCATAAGCAAAGCAATGTACACTAGGACTTAGATTAATGAGGCAAACAGAGGGTCTTTGGAACAAAGGAAAGATAAAGAGAATCTGGGCACGCCCTAGTGAAATAGCAGTTGGGTCTGCTGCCTCCTGCCAGGCACAGTCCCAGGTCCCGAGTTCCTCTCAGAACTAGGAGAACAACACAGATTAACTAAATAAAAATAAATAAAATGCTTCTTGGCATGTCCTGGAGGAGCAGCGGATAGGTCAATCGCCTCCAAAGGAGGAAGCCACATAACCCTGAGTTCGAGTCCCAGACCCAGGGATAGGCGGGCCAAGCAGTATGAACAATGAAAGGCAATAAAATAAAGACACTTCTTCTCTCTTTTCTGCCTGTCTGCCTGCTCTCCTTTATTCCTGCCTGCACCTTTCCTTTAAAAAAGTGGGGTTGGGGGGCATCAGTTCTGCCCTTTTGGGAGAGGTATGCATAATGTTTAATAACTCAGATTCTGGAATAAAACTGGGTTCTGGATGCAGACAGCGAATGCAAAGACCTACCTCACCCCTTACCTTGACCTTGTCCTTGTGACCTTGAGTGCACTATTTTATTGAGTTCATCTGCTGTTTGCTAAGTCATGGCTGACATCTGCTATATGGGAGTAATACCGGCACTGTCTCAGAGTCCTGTTTGAGGACAAAGTGCTACAGTCACTTAAAGGTCTTAGCACAGTTCCTGCCCGTTAAAACACGAGTTAATTTCATAAACTCCAGTATTTACTGTTGCCGGCGCGAATATCATCTTGCAAGATTTCAGAAGGGAAAGCCAGTGGAAGTCTTAAAGAAGGACCTGAATTTCACCAGAGAAGGGGCTGCAAATCAAAGGAACGGTATGAGGAAAAGTAAAGACACTTGTGGAAGTACATGTGTTTAGGAAACAGAGTCTGGAACTTTAAAAAAGGTGGTATTAGAAACAAATCAAGGGTGAGTTCATCATTCCACTGGCACATCAAAAGATTAGAAATAGAAGACATGAAAGAACTAACAAAAGCCTTCAATCATGAAGAATCAAAAGATCTAAAGCTGCAGAGTAATTCAGGCATATATTAGCATTCTAGATAGAAACTGTATTATCCCAACAGTGAGTGAAAAATTACCCACTAAAGTTTCTCTAATCCCATCCTCTCCTTAGTTCTTTGAGTGCAGAAGAGATTATGGCTTTTAGTGTGTGAAAATACTGCATGTATGTTTCCAGAAAAACCGGTTGAAAGATTGCAGTTTCACCCAGAGTGTTGGGTCCATGCAGTGTACGGGGTCCCCTTTTAAAAAAGGGGTGATGCTAATACCAGAGGCAGACCAAGGCCTGGAGAATGGAGAATGGAAGAATCCTATTGTTCTTGAAAGTTGCAGTAAGAAAGCTAAGTGTTTTATTATTCGAATGTTATTGATTCTCTAATAAAAGTAATACGGAAGAGAAAAGACAGCAAGTTTAAAAGACATGATGATGGTGCACCCTGGTGACTCAGGTGTTAAGTTCTGCAGCTGCAGCTGCATAATCCACATACAGTCCAAGGACCTGGGTTTGAGGGGATAGGGTTGGGGACAACCAAAATAAACAACTAAAATAAAAATGCAAAATGCTTCTTCCTCCTCTCTTTCTGCCTGTCTGCCTACTTGCCTTCATTGCTGCCTACTTCGTTCTTACTTAAAAAAATAAATTGGGTGTGCCCTCGTGGCCTAGAGGTCTAGTACATTTGAGAGCAGTCCCGCATCTATCCCAAGGCCCTAGGTTCAAGACCCAGGGTTGGGGGGAACAACCAACATAAATAACTAAATGAAAATAAAGTACTTTCTCCTCTCTCTTCCTGCCTGCTTGCCTACCTGCCTTTATTCCTGCCTGCACCTTTAAAAATAATAATAAATAAATAAATGTTATAAATAAAAAGAGAGGAAGAAATGAAAATGGAATGACCAAAATAAAAACAAGCAACACAAACCCCAACCTCGCAAACAGAAAGGGAAAAAGGATACCTAAAACATCCCGAAGGGCAGTTTGCATATGTTTTGGTGATCAGAAATACAGATATACAGATACTCAACAAAAGAATAGCCTTCAAACATTTTTAAACTACACACTAGCTTTTTGAACTAAATGTTTTCATAAAATGCAAAATCACATCGCAAATGAGCAATCGCATAACAATAGTTCCACCTCTACCTTCCATATTAGCATCTCCGTGTCACTCCCAGGCCCTAAAATTGGCATCTGGGCTTAACAGATTAATAAATACTAGTCTACTTTTCATATGCATCTACTTTTCTCATGATCATGCTATTCCATTCAGCTTGCTTGGCAGCCTTTTAAAAGAATTTATTTTGCTCTCAGTGGCAGAAAACAATTTAGGAAACTGAGGAGAGTACGAAAAATGTTAAATCTAAGTATTTGAGTTGGTTATTGACTCATTAGTTTAATAACTCCTTTTCTCCAAACTTGAATAATTTAAATGCATTAGAAATGATACAGCATTAAAAAGTGCGCTCTTAAAATGGTAAACAGTGGATCTAGGATCTGAGTTTGTAGTTATTACTTATTTAAAATAAACAAGCAAATTCCATTGAGATATGGTCTCATTTTCAGGAATGGTCTATTAGCAGTCAGCAGTCAGCGCGACAATTAACCATATCAGCACATTAAAGCCTAATGTGTAAACTCAACACAGCAGCAAACACACATCCTACCATGGCCTATTAAGTAATCAGAAATGATTGCAGATAATTAGCTTGTGAACAGCTGCATAAACTCAAGTATTCCATTTTTTATCAGACGTGGAGACTTCAAGTGGAAGGGAGGTTTATCAGCTATGTCTTGAACTGGATGGAGGTGTCACAATGAAACACAATTAGGAACAGATCGCAATGTCTGGTGGCATATTGTCCATTGAAAGTTTCTTCCAATAATACGACTGCTTATGTGACTATAGTTCTATCTGTGAAAAATATGAAAACAAGGACATTTCCAATGATCAAAAAGCTCTTATTAAATTGGAGGTTGAGCTAGGATAATCAATTAGCAAAATTCCTTGAATGAGAATGTCTTATTGATAATTGCTTGTATTTTCACAAATACATATTTGATTTGGATAGTCCCTGAATGAGATCCTATTCAGAGATACTGATCTGCATTAGCTAGATATACAGTAAATATACAGAAGCATTTGAACTAATAAGAATACTTGATAATCATTTTTTTCTGAAATTAAAAATATACCATTTCCTTTTTTCTCTGGCTTTTTTACGGAAAATCTGTGGGGCAAAACATGGTAAGTATCTTAAGAAATCTGAAGGACTGATGATAATAGTTACAATTATTCCAAATACATTCATAAAAATAGAACTAAGAGACATAGATTTAATAAGAGCAAAAATTAGAATTCTTAAAGCTGAAATGGGTACATGGAGTGGTGCCTATTTCCTGCCAGAGATGTTTTCGAATCAACTCAATGAGCAACCTCCTGCAAGAATAGATGTGGTCAGAAGTGACCTCAGGTTCTATTAAAAGTTTCTTCCCATTGAAAAATTCAAGGAATCAAAGGATGGTTTTAGAATATTATTCCTGAAGACTTGCACAGAGGATTTGGTATTATGTGAAACTGCATTAAGCATATACTTATTGTTTTTGACAAAAGCTAGTTTTCATGTTATTTGTAGGCCTACCAATGATAACATAGATAAGATGGTTGGGTGGATAGTGTGGGATTATTCCCCCCTATAGTGTTCTGATAGACCTTTTCCAAGATATCCAAAGAAAACATTTTCCAATGTGTATCACCTTGGTAAGTACAGTTAAATTGTTAACTTAGACCCTGGCTTCATAGATATTTAGATACTTAGATATAGTGTTATAGATATTTAATTAGACTCATCTCCAGAAACAACTGTTGGTAGCAGGGAAACTTATCTTAAGGGAGGATAAAGATCTAGAGGCAAGATTCTTTCCTATGAAGTCATTCCCCATGTTAAGAACCCTCCTCTCTTCATGATGTCCTAGGTCCCCTTTCTCATACCTCTGCATAGGATATGTCTTTGATCAGCCCCGTTATGTTATAACTTGCGTCGTGTAAATTCTCTCTACCTAGGTCATTAAATCTGGTCTTTTCCCTACAAATCCTAAGTGATGTTAATTTGTTTGCCTGACCCACCTTACAAGAACCTGTGAGGGCTGGGGGAAAATTTCCTGTGCCCTGACACTTTGGTGAACTATCCAAGAGACTTAAGAAAAAGCTGACTGTTCCTTGTTTCCCAGGATGACTGCAGAATTATGAGATTTAGGCTTTTCCCAAGTCCTGGAATCTCATCCCCAAAGATAATACTTGTTTTTTTTCAGTCTTTTCTTTCCCGTCTCCCTCTTGGGACTGTGTTTTTTAATTTTCGTTTTTGTTAAAGGAAAGGTACAGGAATGAAGGTGAGCAGGCAGGAAGAGACAGAAGGAAGAAATATTTTACTTACTTGTATTTAGTTGTTCATCTTGGTTGTTTCCCGCACTGCCTGGGATTGCAAACCCAGATTTTTGGGATGTATGTGAACTGTGCTCTTGGCCAAGAGAAGCGGAACTAACCACTTCTCCACCAGGGGGCGCCTGAAAACTGGTTTCGGGCTCCATTGCGAGGTTTAAGCCTGTCATCTACAGGTAACTTAGAACTTCTCTTTCTCAAACCTGTTTTAGGAAGGAGTATCTTTCTGTCCTTTTCCAGTTTGGAAATAGGGGTGACTGATTCTGCTACCTTTCCCATACTTTTATTTTCAGGTTCAGGTCACAGGTAGTTTATTTTTTTTCCCCTCAGAGACGCTATCTTTGTGTTGTTATGAGGAAGAACAATATTAGTATATATCCGTTTTTAGTTTGTTTGGCTTGATGTCCTGTCTTATGTGAGGGAAAAAACTCGTTTGAATCTTTGGTTAAGCAATTCAATGACGTCTATTGGTTTAGTTGCTTTGCTATAGGATTGGAAACTTTTTAAATAAAAATTTTAGGGAGTTCTCAGTGTAAATCCGTCTTATTGATACTCGTTAAAGGATTGAATTAGAAAATGTGAAAAGTATTTTTGTTAACCTCAGGGAATCTAGGATCATGGCTTTTCTTTTACAAATTCCTGTTTTGTTGGGTCATTAATACCAAAGAAGTCTACAGTGGCCACTAGGGGGCTATTTTGAGCTAATAAATAAATAAAAGTGGATGTAAAAAGGAAAGGAGAAAGAGAAGGATTGAGGAAGACACTTAATTACTATTTTTAAAGACTCCAGAAGATACAAGAGCACTAAATGGGGACCTCAATGGAATACCACTTCGAAGTTGGTTAGGGTCAATGACCAACCAACTAGAAAGAAGATAAGACATAAACTCTCCTATTTTTTTTTTATTACATTTTTTTTAGTCTTTCTTATGCCCCCACTACCACCTCAAACAATTTAGATTTACTCTTCTTAAGAAAGAAAATCATAGAACTAGCTGGAGTTTTTCTTTTATTCAGAACTTGGTGTGGTCTTAGAATTTGGTCAAAGAGGTGAATGGAATTGCCAGCCCTCAAGGAAATTTGT